>PVJA010015399.1:10303-45597 GCA_004027025.1 Myocastor coypus | reverse complement strand
AAAAAAAAAAAAAACCTAAGCTATCCCTTGATAGCAAATAAATTTGTAGTGACTTACCAAAAGATTTTTGACCTCTCACTGATATCTTTTTTTTTTCTTGTTTCAGAACTTTTGTGTATTTATTTATTTATTTTTATGGCCGGCTCAGCCTGCCCTGAGGGCAGTGCTGACACAGCATGTGGTGCCGGGGATCGAACCGTGGTCCCTGCAGCCACCTGCAGGCGCTTTAGAGCACTGACCCATCCTGCTGGGCCCCCTCTCACTGATATCTAGGTCAGTGCAGTGGGCAACTTTTATCTCCTCCATGAAAGGGCCCAGCGATTCAGACTGTTTGCACTTTGAGGCTCTTCCATGCTACTCTTTGGCCTCCATGATGACTGTTCTTGTTAGTTGTTCCGTCACTGTGTTTGTCTTGGCTCGTGGCCTCAGAGGTCCCAGTCCGCAGCCATTTGGCCTTGCTTCCTTGGGATGCGTAATGAAGCAGCACGGCACGGTGAGGAGCAGTAGTCCAGAAGTTACTCACCTCGTGGCAGCCAGGAAGAAAAGAGAAAGAGGAAGCTACCAACGGGCCTTCAAGGCACATCCCCAGCGACATGACTCCCCCCACCCAGGCCTCGCTTCCCAAATGCACCACCATCTGCACCTCTCAACACTGTCACAGGCTGGCAACCAAGTCTTTGATGCCTGGGCTTTGAGAGGTGCTTATCCAGACCACAGCATCCCCAAAAGGGAGGAAACCCAGAAAGGGAAGGTCAGCCCAGGGCCTCCGCCAGAAGAAAGACATCGCTCCCATCTACTCACATACTCACATTCCCTTTTGCCAGAATTCAGTCACGTGGTCTCAGGACATTTAGAAGGACACTGAGAACCACCTTATGTATCCAGCACAGGGGACAGTGTACTGCAGACATAGGCCAGTCTCTGAAGTATCATCCCAGAGTGAACACAGAGCTCATTCACACACAGAGCCTGGTGAGGGCCTGACCGTGGGGCAGGCAGAGCTGGAGAGGAAGAGGACCACGGGCAGATGTCCCCTCCTATCCCTCTGCAGCCTACCGGTCACTCCCCCATGCAGGTGCCTCCCCCTTCCGAGTCTTCTTCTGTCTTACAGGTCCTTACTCCCTGGCCTTTCTCTACACGGGGCTGTCCAAGCCTGCTAGACTCTTCCCCAAATTTCAAGCTACTGCCTTCCTCAACGACCAGGCCTTCTTCCACTACAATAGTGACAGCAGGAAAGCAGAACCCATAGGACCATGGAGACAGATAAAAGGAATGGAAAACTGGGAGAAGGAGAGCCAACTTCAGAAGGCCAGGGAGGAAATCTTCCTGGTGACCTTGGAAGACATCATGGACTATTACAAGGATAGAGAAGGTCAGTGGACTGCAGACCACGGAGCGGGGGGAGCTTAGCACAGAGACAGCCTCCCACGTAGGAGTGGAATGGCTCAGGAGGACGGGAACGCACAAGTGGAAATGCACAAGCATGCCCGTGTCTCCCACGCTGCGCCCCACATGCTTCCTCCTTCCCATGGCCTCCCCCATGCTCACCCCAGACCTCGGCTCCCACCCGTCATTGCCCATTTGACAGGGAGCACGTTTCTTAATCAGATGATCAGAGGCCATGAAAGTTGGGGCACTGAGACTTACCTCTCAAAGATTCCAGAAAGCTTCTGCACATATATTCCATAAGGGATGTAACAGTCTATCTCTGACCTGCAGGCCTTTTAGCATAGGACAGGATGCAGGCAGTAATGGCTCAGCTAAAATATACTGAATAAGTAGAAACAAAATACCTCACACAAAGCATGACCCGTACTGGGAGCTCCACAAGAGCTGGATTCCAAACCACAAGCTGCTACACTCACATAGAATCATAAAGCTTATCTGTCCCATAAGGGGAAGACACACAGGGCATCGTCATCTATATTTTGGGTGATAGAGAAGGTGGCAGAGCCAGAAAGATATAAGCTCTGTTTCCCCTGAAACACAATACCCACTCCCCTCAAGGCTGTAAGTCTCAGGTGTGGTGAACTATTGGTGTCAAATTATTATAAGAGCCCAAATGTAGGTTTTTGAGTTTAAAAATGTGCAAGAAGTTACATAGACTTTGAAGGCTTTCTATGTTATTGCCGGCTCAACCTGCCCTGGGGGTGGGGCTGGTGCAGCATGTGGTGCCAGGGACCAAACCGTGGTTTCTGTGGTTGCCTAAGCAGGTGCTTTAGACCTCAGAGCTATCTCACCGGCCCTGAAAGCTTTCTGAAGGAGGTAAAAGTTATGTAGAAATCTGACATATGTGGAGTAGGAAAAAATGGCCTGGGTGTCAGAACTAGGAGCAGGGAAGATAGTTGTGTCTGGGAAGAATCTTTGATTGACTAAAATAGGAACACTGGAGCGAGCTGGGTGAGGTGGTGCACCCCTGGAATCCAAGAACTGTCGGAGGCTAAGGCAGGAGGATCACAAGTTCAAGCCCAGCCTGGGCAACTGAGTGATTTAACAAGACCCTGTCTCAAAATAAAATAAAGAAGAGCTAGCACTACTACCAGGTCATGAGAAAAGTGATAAGGCTCAAATTAATGCAGTATGCCAGGCTGGGTGCTGAGAGATCTGGGGTGCCTGAGTGGATCAAGTGAGAGCCATCAGAGCCTGTACCGACAGCACTTCCAGGACCAAGTAAACGCCTACTTTAGAACCCAATTTACTCGCCCCAAGGAAATCATTTTGTAAGACTTAGTGCTCATAAGCAAGGGCACTGGGGCTTTGGTGATTTGAACTCAAGATACCGACCACCAGAAGCTGGCTGCGGTGGCACACGCCCACAGTCCCAGCACTTGGGAGACGAGGGCAGAAGGATCACTACCAGTGCAAGGCCAGCCTGGACTACACAATAAATTCGAGGCCAGTGTGAACTACAGAGTGAGAACTGGGGGATGAGGGGAAGTGACCAAAGTATGCTTGCTCGAGTGGTGATATAAATCGTACCTAGAACTGAGAAAAAAGGAGAAATTTCTATAGCCTATATGAAACCACAAATACTTACTTTTGAATTTAGCAATGCACTTCACTGTGGATGCAATGAATTCCTAAGACCTCTCCATCTATTTAGACAAACAAGCTTCATTAAATAAGTTGAGGCAGAAAGGTTAGAGATCTGTCCATAGTCTGTCTCTCCCAAGTTCCCAGATCTGACAACACATCTCACCTCAGCCGGGCATGACATGCCAGCCCAAACAAGTTTCTCTCTCCATCTACCATATATCTAGCTAGTAACCTTTGTGCCGAGATGAAGGGATCATGTGCTGAGGTTTCCAAAACCTTTCTTCGTGTTGGGTTGCAACAGAAGTAAGAGTGCACAGGAAAAGAGGTATTCAGCTGGAGGTGGCACCAGGTTGACTAACTCCTTTGTGGGGTCGGGGGAGGCTTCAGGGTCTCACACCTTTCAGGGAATATTTGGTTGTGAGATCCAGAATAACAGAAGTAGCAGAGCCTTCTGGAGATACGCCTACGATGGACAGGACTTCATCGAATTCAACAAAGAAATCCCAGCCTGGGTTGCCTTGGACCCAGCTGCTCTGAAAACCAAGCAGAAGTGGGAGGCAGAGAAAGTCTTTGTGCAGCGGGCAAAGGAGTACCTGGAGGAGGTGTGCCCCAGGATGCTGCGGAGGTACCTGAACTACAGCAAGGCTCACCTGGACCGGCAAGGTACTGACTGCCTCCTGCCGTCTGCCCAGGACTGGGCCGAGGGAAGCCACGGTGATCTCAGGCTGGGAACTCAGAACTAAGGCTCAGGCTATTCCCATCCACTAGTGGGACCCTTCAGTGGCCAGCTGTCACCTCCTAAAATTCATTTTCCCCCCTGGGAGGATATGATGCAGACACCAGAAACAAACTTGATCCAAATTTCAATTGGGTGGGATTCCATGACAGATTTTGCTAAATAATCCCCCAATTGACACATGGGGAAGCTAGAGGTCAGAGAGGTTAGGTCCACACCATCCCTGAGAGATCGAATTGGGACACCAATTCCATACTTCGGAATTCAGGTCCAGTAGTTGTTTCTCTCTGTGTGGTGCCTTTTGTCTACCTTGTGGAGAAAAGGAAAGTATGTAAAATGTTTGTCCTGGGTGGCCCAGCATGCTTGAGCAGAACTGAATGTCACACGCTGAAACTTTTTTTTCTTTTTTGTATTATGGATGGCTCAGCCTGCTGTTGGGGTGGGTCTGGTGCTACATGTGGTGTCAGGGATCAAACTGCAGTCCCTGAGGTTGCCTAAGCTTTCCTAAGTAGGCACTTTAGACCACCGAACCATCTTGCCAACCCAAAAGAGTCTTGATTTTTGTTGTTGCTCTTTCTTTGTACAACTTGACCTTGAACTCAGGCCCTTGTGCTTACCAGGCAACAGCTTATTCTACTGAGCTATTTCCCCAGTCACTAACATGCTGAGGCTTTGGCTGGCGTAGAGAGAAATAAGAGTTCCAGTGAGCAGGGAATGAGACTGTAGTGAGAAATGGGTGGACCAAAACTCAGGCAGAGCTAAGGAGCTCAGCTGACACTCAAGGAGGACAGAGTAGCAAAATTCACTGAGGTTTGGGCCAGAAGAGGAATAGGGAAGGGTGTGGGGCATTCATAAGCTGTTGCCATCCTAAGTTGACCCATGGTGGAGTAGGCGCGGCAGGAAAGTAGGCATTCTGTGACCTCACAGAAGGCTCGGGGGAAGTCGCAGCCTTCCCCAGTCTTCCAAAGTTTCTTGAGGGAACCAAGGCAGACCTTAGAGCTCGGCAGATTGCTGACATCTAAGGAGCCAAGGCTGGGAGAGGCATGGGCACGGATAAATTCACTTCCAGCCTTCGATGTCCACACTCTGTCCCTCCACAGATCCTCCCTCTGTGTCAGTCACTGGCTACTTGGTCCCAGGAAAAAACAAGACACTTAAATGCCTGGCATATGACTTCTACCCACAAGAACTTGGTCTGCGCTGGATCCGGACTGGCAAGAAGCGGGAGTCTGAATCAAGGGTAGATGTTCTTCCCAGTGGGAATGGCACATACCAGTCCTGGGTGGTGTTGGAAGTCCCCCTGCAGGACAGAGGTCCCCACTTCTGTCTTGTGGAACACAGTGGGCTAGCCCAGTCCCTTACAGTGCCATGGGAGGAAAAGCAGAAAACCAGGGATAAAGGCAGTTTGGGGGCCCAGCCGCAACCTGAGAGAACTGAACTGCAGGAATCGTCATCAGTGTTACCAGCAAGACCCTAAAGAAGCAGTGCAAATCCAGGTGGAGACAGAAGACTTGCACATCTGGTCCTGAGCTCACTCTTACTGCCAAGTCACCTCCCTTCATAACATTTCCCAATATCCAATCTGTAAAGCATCATAAGCTATGAAGTACTATAAAATGTGTGTTGGTTTTCTTATTTGTGTACCCACAAGCATTTGGTGCACCTGAAATTCTTGGTATCCATTTAAAGCAACCTTAAGTATCTTGAATTTGGGTATGTCAAACACAATTTGGACACCTAATTCCCTGAGCACTGTTCAGGCGTCCATTGATGGATCCATCCTCAGATGCATCCATCACCCCTCCGGAAACCCAAGCATCTTCTGTACCTCGGTTTCCTCAGCACACCCTCATTTCCCACAAGAGCCCACCTTCCAATGGCCTACTCAATCTTACCTAGCTATGGTGGCTTTGGGACACACAGAGCCAAGGCTTGTTTGAGAGGCCTCTCTTCGCCAGAGCACACTCTCAAGGGAGAAGGAATCAGCCATAATCTCTTGCACTCCTAATCCATGTAGAATGTTTTTTGCTGAAGTCACCCATGCCAGGTGATAGCTAAAGACAGAATAACTCTCACACCTGCACTGAAGCCTCACCTATCTACAACTACTTTTCCCCCTTTCTCTGAAATAAGAATTTATAATCTGCCGGGCGTGGTGGCTCACGCCTGTAATCCCAGCACTCGGGAGGCTGAGGCAGGAGGATTGGTGCGAGTTCGAGACCAGCCTGGGCTACAAAAGTGAGCTCAAGGCCAGCCTCAACTGCATAGTGAGAGAGACCCTGTCTCAAAAAGACCAAAAAAAAAAAAGAACTTATAATCTTATTTTCTTAAAAGCCTAACTGTAAAGATGGCATCTTTTTTTTAATAATTTGGCTCCATATGAAATCAGTGTTGAGAAATTATCTAGCTGATGTACATGAAATCCATGTTCTCTGCTCCTAGAGCATTTTTTTATGTACTTGTTATAGGTTCTCACTATGCAGCTCGGATTCATATTGATCCTCCTGTTTTCAGCTTCCCCAGCACTGGAATTTCAGGCATGTACCACCATGGCCAGACTAGGTCAGGAGCACAGAGCACCAGAAGTCAAGGCTGGCTTGGGAAGCAGTACCCAGAATTGAACCCCAGTCCCTGTGCACTTGCCTAAGCAAGTGCTTAGTCTGCTGAGCTATTCCGCCAGCCCTAGAGCATTTTTTAAAGCTCTATTTGAACAGCGGAAATCAACAGGGAAGTAAAGCCAGTCAAGAAGGGAAAATACAGCCACTGATATTTCAAAATATGATGATATCTTGGACAAATAAAGAGTAATAGGTAAACATTTTCACTCAATGAGAAAGCCAAAGTCAACATAAGCATAGTGGGCTGAAGATTGGAATGTAAAATCTGGCCTAACCTAAGAGGTAGGCGGGGTGGACAAGAGTGGAAGAAACTCAGAAGATCAAGTCCTGGCCAGATATGGGGGAGGAGGGGAAAGACACTGAGCTACTCAGGCACCTCGAGAAAACTTCCTGGAGGGAATCATATTCCAGAACAGGCGTCACACTTAAGGCAGCTTGCCAAGAAGACATCAAAAGATTGCTTTTAACCACTTGAGCCAGTTAGAGGGGGAGTCAGATGACCTGACAAGGGTAAGGACCTACAGGTGGAGCTGGGCCCTGGTGATCAACTGGACAAAGAAGAAAGATAGAGAACTGGGTGTGGGTCCTTCACAGTCACTTCCTGCCCACTCAATGAAGTGCCACTAACACAATCTCTCCTATGGGGGAGACCACCTTCAAATGCAGCTCATGGGAGCCCTACTCGAGGATGGCCCCCTTTAATGGTTCTTCTATCCTGTAGTCCTGCCTCGTCTCTCTCTGGAAGAACCCTCTAGGCATAGCCCATCAGGCACCCTGGAGGGGTGAAGCAGTGAATCAGGCAGAAGATGAGGTAGAACTCAAACACCTTTCATGGTAAGGTCCTCTTCAGTTTTCCTGGCCTCTGCTTTTCTGACTCTGTTTTCCGGTAGACATCACAGCTCCAGCCAAGTAGATACTGCTGATACCAAACATTCTTAGCATTTTCTCTCTACTGCCTTTGTTTGTGTATTTATTGATCTACCCAAAAATTGTGTTTCATGCTCTAATCAGCACTAGAAACAATTAAATAAGACAGGTACAAACCTTCCTCATATAGTTTACATTAACTGTGCTCACCGAAACAATGCTCACTGACAGGACCCAGTTCGAATCTCACCTCCTTCCGTAACGATTTCCCTGATGGCCAGCCCCAATGACTACACGTTCCATGCCGATATTTCTTCCAGATGCAAACAGCAGGGAAGATACCAAGTAGCACATGGCATGTGAGTGAGTCGAACCTTGCATTATTTAATCATCGCAGGTTTCTATGCAATCAGTCTTGGAACAGTCCATCTCTTTTTTATTTATTCCCATGTGAAAATAAAGAGAAAGCAAAATTAAGGAACCAAAGAAGAGGAGAGGTGGAGAAAAAGAAAAGAAGAAGCACAGAGATCAACGTTTCCTGAATTCCAATTCAGAACATTTCCATGGATCACACTCAGGGTCATGGTGTGCTCACCCACCCACCCAACCCCCCATCCGTGCATTTATCCACTGACCACCGGTCCATCCACCCATCCACCCCTTCATCCATCCATCCATTACCCATCTAACAAATATTTATTGAATAAAACACTGAGGTAAAGGTTACCTAGTCGAGAAATTAAGTAGAAATAAGTCAATCAATACAGTAATAAGTTATATATTATACTACCAAACCCCGGAAACGTTATGAACTCTTTCAAATAGAGAAATCTTTAATTAAGTCATGGAACATCATCTCAATGAACTATTGCTACTGAAGAAAGTGAGTCTAGCAGAAAAGTTTGTCTTGGTGGAAAGCCTCTTACCTGGATGGTGCCAAGAAGAGTCTTTGTGAAATGCCTCAGATTTCCTAAATGGAGTCTGACTTTGAACCTGAGTGTGCAAGTGAATACAGCACTAGTAGTTTATGAGGTTTTCCACTAAGACAAACTTTACCACTAAGTTCACTTTCTTTAGTAGCTATAGTTCACTGAGTTGATGGTCCATGACTTCATTAAAAATTTCTCTATTTGAAAAAGCCAGGGCCAGGGGCTGAGGAATTAGCTCTGCGGCACAAGTGCCTGCCTTGCAAGTGCAAGGTCATGAGTTCAAACCCCAGTCCCGCAAAAAAAAAAAAAAAAAAAAAAAAAAAAAAAAAAAAAAAAAAAAAAAAAAAAAAAAAAAAAAAAAAAAGAAAAAAGAAAAAAAAAAAGAAAAAGAAAGAAAGAAAGAAAAAGTTAGGGTTGGCCAAATAGCTCAGCAGATTAAAGCGCCTGCAAGCAGGTGCAGGGGTCTGAGGGTTTGGTCCCAAGCCTGCCATGCCAGCCCTGCCCCCAGGACATGCTCAGACAGCAATTAAGACTGGGTGTGGTGACTCAGACCTGTAATCCCAGCTCTTGGGAAGCTGTAAACAGGCGGATTGTTATGCATCTGATCTAGTAGTGAGACCTTGAAAACCCTGTAGACTCTTCCCTAAAATACAAAAAAATAAAATAAAATAAAGAGTTCACAAGGTTTCCAGGAAGATAATTCAGCAGTCGAACCACCTACCTGACAAGCACAGGGACCTGGGTTCAATCCCCAGTACTGTATACCATGCCGACCACCAAAACCAGATGTGGTGGCACATGCCTGTAATCCCAGTCCTGGGGAGGCTGACATAGGAGGATCACTATGAATTCAAGCTGCATAGTGAGATCCTGTACGAAAGAAAGAAAGAGAGAGAGAAAGAGAGAGAGAGAGAGAGAGAAAGAAAGAAAGAAAGAAAGAAAGAAAGAAAGAAAGAAAGAAAGAAAGAAAGAAAAGAAGGAAGAAAATCATTTCATTCTTCTTGAAGAAAATTGTCCTTTTTTAGGCATGAAAATAAGTTTTCAATATAGTATAACCCCCACCACCACAAAAAAGCACAAAACAATGTATGTATGCTTTATGGATTATTGCTTGAGCAAATGGACTGTGGAGCAAGATTGAATGACTTTGACTCAAAACTTTGTCATTTATCACCATGTGGTCTCCTACCTCAGGTTTCTTGTCTGTGATGTAGGAATAATGTGGCAGGCACTTAGATCCCCAGAGTTTTACCATGAGGGTCACATGAGATGACAGCGTAAATAACACTCTTTAGAGACAGGTATATAGTCATTATTAATTAAAATAATAATGACTATTGGTGGTATTACAATTAAGAAGGCCTTCTCAAGCTGTTCACTGTTCAATGCCACCTTTATCCTCCCTTTGCAAATGCAGTCGTGACAGGGATGGGAAGGGTTTCCCTACCAAATACTAAGGTATATCAAATGTACATATGTAATCTCATATAGCCAAATGTCACCATAATATTAATGCTGTGGTCCTGGATCAAATGTCCACCTCGACATTAGGAGGAGGGGCCCACAGCTTACACTCCCCATCCAACAATGCATAGATGCCCACACACCTTTGTTCCCACTGTGTGTGGACAGACTGGGAACGTGTATTAGACATGTGGCTAATGAAAGGTAGGAGACTAGGGTAGCCCCAGATGTGTCCTGTCTACACGCTTCCTATAGGCTGTGCTCCATAACCTCACTGCTCATGGTCCCTGAGCAAGACCTGGATGACACCTCTACCTTGCCCTGCAAATGTGTCGGGACTCTGGAAACATCTGGTAGCATCTGTGGAGCCTAAAATGGGGTAACCCGGAGTTTGAGGCATAAGCCCAATGTTTCTCACTTTGACTTTAAACAAGCTAGTTAAGATCTCTGTGCCTCAATCATCTACAATACTACTTACTTTATGGAATTCTCGTGAGATTAAATGGGTTAATGTATGATAGGAGTTTAGAATGGATTTGCAGATCTTTCTGGAACTTTCGTTGCACCAGATCTGATCTTTGTTTTAGAGATGTTATCTCTCAACATGAAAATGTGATTTTTGGTCACGGCATGGCAGTGCAAGACTATAATCCCAGCACTCAGTGAGACTGAGACAGAAGGATAGCAAATTGGATAGCCTGGGGTGTCGCAGTGCCCCTCAAAATTTAATCCTGGTACCAGAAGAAAAAAAATTCATCTGTCCATGCACCATTTCTACTGAGCAGAGTACCAAGGACCTCCTCGGATCCCGACTCCTGCTCTGGGAGCAGTAGTATCCTCAAAACTATTGAGCCCCAAGTCATTATGTTCAGGACCTTAAAATACATTGTGCAAGCCATGCATGGTGGTGCATGCCTGTAATCCCAGCACTTGGGAGGCTGAGGCAGGAGGATCGATGTGAGTTTGAGACCAGCCTGGGCTACAAAAGTGAGCTCAAGGCCAGCCTGAACTGCATAGCAAGACCCCGTGTCAAAATGACAAAAAAAAAAAAAACTTGTGCAGGCCAATGTCAGATTTCCTTTCTAAAATGATAAGGCCGAACTTTAGGATTAGGAGAAATTGAGCTATTTTAAGAATGGACTCAGTAATGTTTTAGTTCCTTGCAAACAGGGCTGTGGGGAGGGCATGCAAAAACTAACATTGAAATTTTAAAACAGCAGCAGAGTGAGCGGATTTTATTTTTTTTCATTGTTGGTGATTTAAAAATCCCCCCCCCCAGAAAAAATAAAATAAAGTAAAAATCCCCCCCCCCATGTAACTATTGTGAACACCTTGCTCTGTGTGGCCACTGTAAATATTGGGGGGAGAACAGAGCAGAAAGAACTAATAGTCCAAATGTCCCTGGAATCTGTTCAGAGCAGTTTGCAGAATGTAATGTTCTTTTGTAAGAAACGTTTTATGATTTTAAAAATAAATTTAGTGAATCTAAAAAATAAAAAAAAAAAGGGACCCAGTTGCAGTTCCATATATTTGCCACAAGATGGCAGTATGTGCCCCGCCAATAGATGCCTGAGGATTCTGGCAGTTTTAATCACGTACAAGGAGATCCAGTTTGAGCAATTTCCAAGCATACCATACCTTATTATTAACTACCCTCACCATGCTGTACAACGGATCTCTAAAATGTGTTCGTCATGTCTAAGGCTGTACCAACGTGTCCCTGCACTAAACAACTACTGATACAGAAATAAAATGTTAAAAGGGGGCAGGCCAGGCCAACTTCTTATCTGTTTTTATGGAGATTAAGGTCAAAATTCCTGTGCTTGTTTAATGTGCCATTGATCTAGGGTGGTAATGCCATGCACGAGGGATTTTTTCTGTTCTTCCCCAGTAATAGACAGTGGACCGTGACAGTCCCTGTTTGCCAAAAATAGAAAATCTGCACTCTTTGATCACCTTTTTTTTAGAGGGGCAGTTCTGTGAATTGAGTCCCTGAGGACTGAACCCAGGTTCTTCAGTGACCTACATCTCCACTTTATCTTTTTTCTTTTGAGACAGGATCTTGTTGAGTTGCTTGGAGGAGACTCAAACTTGGGATCCTCCTGCCTTGACCTCCAAGAATGCTGAGATTTTAGGTGTGCATCACCATACTTGGCTGGAAAACTCCTACACTATTTGTAAAACCCTGACTATTATTCCCTTTTAAAGGAAGTGCTGCCTGCAAGAGGTCTCTTCTCCCCACAGACCCAGAGCTCAATGCTGCTGGTGACTCCTGGAGCATCCTCCTCCATTCCTGTTCTTTGGTTGGCTAAAGGAATAAGTGGGGACATTCTGCCCTTTTGTACTAGCTTTCTTTTAATCTTTTATTTATTTATTTGGTACAAGGTCTCACTATACAGCTTGGACTCATAGTGGTCCTCCTGTCTCAGCCTCCCTAGTGCTTGGATTACACTCCTATGCCACTACACCCAGTTTCATTGGCCAGCAAGGAGCGCCTGGGGACAGGGCCAGCAAGGCATGTGGTACCAGGGATCGAACCCAGGTCCTTGCACTTGCCAGGCAGACACTTAGGCTGCCGAGCTATCTCCCCAGCCACGTACTACTGTTCTAGGACAGTAAGCCATGTGTTGGGCAGCTGAAACTAAAAGGAAATTTACTTTCTCACAACCCTGGAGGAAGAAAGTTTAAAATCAAGGCATCAGCGGTGCTGGTGCCCTCTACGACCTCTCTTCTGGGCTCACAGCTGCCCATCTTCTCCCTGTCTCTCCTCATGGGCCTCCCTCTGGGCAAGTCTGCACCCTGACGGGCTGTTTTAACAACACCACCACTACTGGATTAGCACCTACACCCCAGAGACCACATTTCCTTCTTTAATGGCCCTATCTCCAAATGCAGCCACGTGCTGAGGCCCTAGCAGGTACAAATGCCATCTGTCTCCAACTTGGGGAGACACAATACCACACGCGATAGCACTACATCTCCTCTCTACTATCTACTTCTCTAATTCAAATTATCTTTTCTTTTGATTGGTTTTTTGGGTTAGGCTAGAATTCTAAACCGTTTTCCCACAATCGCTCACCCCTGGATACAGCAAGCTTCACTCAGCGAAGCTGGAAGTTCAGGCAGAAAAACAAGGTTAAAAATCCGAAAGGCAAGGGACAAAGCGGAATGAAAGAAAGCCCTGAATCCAACAGAATCAAATCAAGCCCTGACCTATCCCACTGAGATTACACAGACTCAGAATGTGATTATGGGGGACAGAGGAGGTACACTAGCAGGAAGACTGTCTAAGCATGCATCCGCATAACACAGATGGGGAAAACACCAGAGCCTCACCGTGGGCATGGGACTGCGCTGCTCTGCCCTCGTTCCAAGAAACAGGATCTGCCTTGACGACCAGGACAGGGCCAGGCCCCACGCTGACTTGGGGATCCACACCTCCCCAACCTTCTCATACCTCCTGCCTGCCTGCACTGCTGCTGGCATGCCTGAGAAAGTCGGAGTCAGAGCCCTTTCCTCCCTACACAGGGCCCTGCAGGGCAGCTTGGCCCGGGGGCCCCACAGGCTCCTCAGTCTGCAGCTCTGACGCTCCTGTCCACACGGACCAGAGTTAGACGACAACTTCGGATTCCTATTCCACCTCCCGTGGGCCCCTTCACAACATTTCTCTTATTGCATCTCTTGCACAATGACTGTTTCATTCTGCTGTTTTCTCCACAAAGCTCCAAATACAGGATCCTGACTGGGATTGAATAACACGTTAGCAACCAAACCCCTAAGTATGATAGCAGAGCACAGATTAATCCATTACTGGCCACAGAACTCATGCTTTTACAGCAGTGGTTCTCAACCTGTCTAATGCCGTGACCCCACAATACAGTTCCTCATGTTGCAGTGACCCCAAACCAAAAAACAATTTTGGTGGCTACTTCAAAACTGTAATTTTGCTACAGTTATGATTTGGAATGTAAATACCTGATATGCATTATGTATTCTCGTTGCTACAAATCAAACATAATTTAAACAGTGATTAATCACAAAAACAATATTTAATTATATGTTGAGAAATATTTATTATTCCAATCAATGACATTTCACCATGGCATATCATGGATTTAAATATGTATTTTCCAATGGCTGTAGGCGACCCCTGTGTTTTGGTCATTCAACCCCCACCAGGGTCGCAAACTCACAGGTTGAGAACCGCTGTTTTATAGGCTGAGCTTTTCCAACATGTGCAAATAGGATAGAGAAATCAATTTCTATTTGCTCCATCTCTAATATCCACTTCTAACAAACAAAAAACTTTCTGCATTGAATCGACTTATCTGAGTACACATCTAAGGACTGCTCTTTGAGGACTGTCTTCCCCTAAAATGCAATCCAACTGGCGGGTGAGGAAGCAGCTCAGGGCTAGAGCCACCTGCCTCGCATGTAAGGCCCTGACTTCCACCCCCAGCACCACAAGAACAATAAAACTGCTTTTCTCGTTTCCAAACCAGGCTTGTGGCTTTTATTGCTGACAACCTGCCTGAGGCAGCTCCCCGTAGTGGCTCAGAGCACAAAAGAGTCTCGGAGTGGGGGAGGGGCAGCACTTGGCCCTGCTGGTTCTCATGTGGCCCTGCATAGAACGTTTGTTCCTGCGCCTCGGTTTTTACACCTGCAAAACTAGTTGACCACATTATTTCTCACTCTCTAAGTGGGTGCATAAGCTCAGAAAGATAACATTCGTGTATTATCTGGCTTCAATAGGTATGAAGGATCCTTTCTGGCTGTTGATTATTAGATTAGCCTCTGATAAGAATCAAAGCAGCACCCAAATCCTAACTATTTTCACTTGTTGGAAAAGCTGAGCCTATAAAAGTATGAGTTCTATGGCCCGTAATGGATTAATCTGTGCTCTGCTATCATAGTTAGGGATTTGGGTGCTGTCTATAATACAAACACACATGAATTTTAAATTTTCTTCGCTTGGGGGGTTATTGGGAATCGAACTCAAAACGTTGTGCTTGCCAAGCAGGTACCACAGCACTAAGCTATATCCCTGGCCCCCAAAATTTTGTATTTTCTTGTGGCCACATATTTAAAATAGAGATTTGGGTGTGTAGATGAGTGATAAAGCATTTGCTTAGCATGTGAGAGACCCTGTGTTCAATCCCCAGCACAGCAAGAAATACGTCCTCAAAGAAATAAGTGAAACTAATTTTCATAACCCAAAATATGATTTCAATGTGCAATCGACATTTTTAAATACGTCCTCTTTTTCACTGTTGTTCTCTTGAGATAGGGTTTCACTGTGTAATTCAGGCTGGCCTTGAACTTGCCAAGGTCCTCCTGCCTCAGCCTCCAGAGTGCTGGGGTTATACCCATGTGCCACCACACCTGGCGATATCTTTTTAGTACTATGCCATCTTTGAAATCCACTGTATTTTTTTGAATTATTTTTTTTCTTGTTTCAGAACTTTTGTTTGTTTGTTTGTTTGTTTGTTTATTTTTCTGGCCAGCTCAGCCTGCCCTGAGGGCAGGGCTGGCACAGCATGTGGTGCCGGTGATCGAACTGCGGTCCCTGCAGCCACCTAAGCTTTCTTAAGCAGGCGCTTCAGAACACTGAGCCATCCTGCCGGGCCCCAACAAGTATTGGTTTGGTTACACATTTCAAGCACTCAGTAGCCAAGTGTAGCTAATAACTACCCTTTTGGAAAAGCAGAATTCAAATCTTAAGCCAAAAAAGAGACTTTCCCAATGAGAAGCCTGGTCCTTAAAAATGATTCTTTGGGTTTTTTTGTTTTGGTTTGTTTGTTTGTTTTGTGGGACCATGGTTAGAACTCATGACCTTGCACTTGCCAGGCAGGCACTTGTGCCATAGAGCTATCTCCCCAACTCCTTTAAAAATCATTCTTGCCCCTGGATACCTTCACATTGTGAACCCTGGGTCAAATGTCACCATTGTTTTCATTGTTGCTTTATGATGATTCAGGCAGTGTTTACCAGGCCAGCAGTTACAGCAGAGTCTTTCGTCCTTAGCCTGAGCTCCCTTCTAGACAGGCCACAGCCGGGACTGCGGCACTGCCAGCAGGATGGGTGTGAGAGGCCTTTGAGGGTGAATAAGGAACCTACCTCATCCTGTTAAAATAAGTTCTCAGCTCTGTTAACTCCCATGCAGAGGGGAGGGTCTAGGGTGTGTTAGTGAAACAGACCCAAGAAGGGTTTATTCCACACACAGGACCCACTCAAGAGCTGAGTGTGGGAGCTCAGAGAACTGAGACACACTGTGAGAGAAGCTGAGTACGCTTAAGGGGAGTCTTCAAGGAGGGAAGTCTAGGATGTGTGTTCTTACAGTCAGTGTTTGACGTTCAGATCTGCTGTCCACCAACCAAGACTGCTGCTTCCTGAGGATGGAGGAAGTTTATAGATGAAAAGTGTAGGTGAAGAGGCCAATTTAAACACAGGTTTACTGTGTCTTTAAAACCTTGAGGATTTTTTTAAAGTTTCCTGAAATGGAAAAAGGCTTGGGTCACTTCTGTGTCCTGAAGCTGCAGTTTTTATTAAAAGTACATTTTAAAATCTCAATTCCCTTGTTGCCTCGCTAGCTTTTTCCTCTCTCCTACCTCAACCCAAATGCCCCTGTTGTCATCCTTCCCAGCCCCATGTAACCACCTCTCTACTCTCTCTAAATTTGTCGACTCTCCGTACATACGTAAGTGAAATCAAATAGTCTTTGTCCTCTTGAGTGGCGTATTTCACTGGTTCACAGGTCCACACAGTTCACCTATATTAACATGGTAAGAATGCTCTTCCTTTTGAAGGCTGACTGGATGAATTACAGCTTGTCTACTCTTTCATTAGCGGGTGGACACATTGGTTGCTTCCACCTTTTGCAGACTGAGAGCCATGCTGCTAAGAACAAGTATCTCGAAAAGTGTTCCAATTTAACCAATCACTGACACCTGATATTGTAGTTTGTTTTGTTTTTCATACCCATAGCTGTATCTTCAGTGGGTGTGAGGTGGTGAGCCCTGAACTCTTGCACAATCCAGGCTAAGGGCTTTAAACTGTTACTTGTTACCTTCTGCTGCGAAAACATAAGCTCAATTTTATGAATGGTCATTTGATCCTGAGAGAGGGAAAACTTTCTCAAGGCCTCAGTTTTCTTGTCTTGTGGAAGAAGCCAGCGGGAAAGCTATGCTCCATTCTATTACGTGAAATTCAGCCCCAGATACACTTAAAATGGAAAACTCTTCATATACGTGAGCTGAGCTGTTTGACTCTATTGAGTTTTGACCTATTTCTCAGTCCCCAAATAGTCTGGGGACTTTGTGGTTAGGGAACCACCGAGACAATGAGACTCTGGGGTCCTAGAGAGGCCACCTTAGCAGCGGATGGGAGATGCACTTCCGGCCTTTGTTTGTCTGCCGCGACGGCGTCCTGCAGGGGTCAGTGGGTCCCACCAGGCGGCCGAGATTCCAGCGCGAGTTGTCAAGTCACCGAACAGAATGCATGGATTCTATTCCAGGCGCCACTTCTCCCTCCCTTTGTGTCCCCCACCTAGCGGCAGATTAAAGAGGTAGGAGGCCCCACTCACTGTTCGGCAGCGGCTTCCAGGTGCGCTTGGGGCCAGTGTGGTTGGAGAACTCAGACCGCCCCTGTTTCCTGCCCCACCCCCACCCCTTTTTGAAAGTATCTTACAGAGGCCCGGGTTATTGAGCTGGAAAGCGTACCCTGGGCTGCTCACCTTTCCATTGTCCCTTTCCTCGTTTTATTAGGGTTTCACTAAGGTGCCAGACTTGCGATCCTCCCGCCTCAGCTTCTTGAGTGCCGAGTACTTAAAGGCTTGCACCAAGACCCCAGGCATCAATTTTCATTATTCTTCAACATGTAATTAATAGTCCCAGTGTAGGGTTGGGTACAGCAGGAGTACAAGGGAAACGGCCAGAATGGAACACTTGCAAGCGTACTGACGTGTACTGTTGATGCACTCTAAGATACCGGAAAACGGAAAGATGACGGTAAAGAGCTGCTGCGACAGGAATCGCCCCAAGTGGTGGCATTCGAAGAAGGCGCAGGAACTAGATCTGCAGAAATGTTCTACCATCCAAGAGTATTAATCTATGACCACAAATTCCTACTCAGAGATTGTTAAATCTCTTCTGCTAAAAATAGCCAAGCAGCTTTAAAAATACAAATACTTTTGGGTTTGTTTTCTAGAGATGGCATAACAGAGAGCCATCTACCGTTTATTAACCAATGTACTTAACCATTCTGACCTCAAATTTCTTGTTCCTAAAGGAGGGTTAATAGTAATAGTACTTTTAATAGAGAAGAATGAATGCGATTAATATAAGTAAGCTTTATAATTATTTAATAATAAATACCGAGAATGTGATAGTCTATTGTCAAACCTCCTTTTATGCACACTTGGAAACATGGGAAGAAGAGCAGGCATAAATTCCAGAAGATAGCAGGAAAAATGTGTTTGGAACCATGATAGTAACCTCTCTGGTCCTTCCAAACTCTCTTAGTAGGCCTGTAACATCGTGTTTCATTTGATCTGGGTGCAAGGAAGCATGGCAGTGTCTGTTCCTTAAAGATGAAAAGTGTGTCTGTAAATCTCTGTGCAAAATCACTGTGACATATTTTCAGAAGATTTGGAATGTAGACCCACTAAGAGAACCAAGACTGTCAGGAGCTCAAGGGCCTGCCTATAGAAAATATTCTGAGAATTAGAGACAACTGAATTTACCTCCTTTTTTTTTTTAGATTCTCTTGCCCTGTTTTCACCTTCTTGAGAATAGAAGGAAAGTATTTTATCTTTGTTTCCTATCTCTGGATTTTTCTCAGGGGAGGGGTACAAGAGGATCAGGTAGATCTTTTTTTCTCCATAAGCAATTATGTAAGCCATTTTACCAGTGTAGCATATCTGTCTGGAAGCTCCTACCCAGCCCTCAAAAGTAAGGCCAATACTGAGAGGTCTGACACAGGCCATGCACAGCGATGTAATTTAGTAATCTGAATTTCAAGAAAGAAATAATCCTGATTAAAATGTTAACACATTTAAAGAGACTTTTAATTTCTTAGAAGTAAAGGATTACCGGGGCCGGCAGGATGGATCAGTGGTCTAAAGCGCCTGCTTGGGAAAGCTTGGGTAGCTTCAGGGACCTCAGTTCGATCCCCGGCACCACATGCTGTGTCAGCCCTGCCCTCGGGGCGGGCTGAGCCGGTCATAGAAATAATGAATAAGCAAATAAAGGTTCTGAAACAAGAAAAAATAAATAAATAAAAATTTAAAAAAAAGAAGTAAAGGATTACCACAGTATACAGGACTTCTTAAAAACAAAAGAAGGCAGCTTGATGGTTAAGAAAGAAAGAAAGAAAGAAAGAAAGAAAGGGCCCGGCACAATGGCTCAGTTCTCTAAAGCGCCTGCTTGGAAAAGCTTGGGTGGCTTCAGGGACCACGGTTCGATCCCGGGCACCACATGCTGCGCCAGCCCTGCCCTCAGGGCGGGCTGAGCCAGCCATAAAAATGAGTGAATAAACAAGCAAAGGTTGTGAAACAATAAATAAATAAATAAATAAATAAATCTTAAGAAAAAAAAAAAAGAAAGAAAAGTCTGCTTATTAAGATAAAGATACAAGCTGGGCGTGGTGGCGCACACCTGTAATCCCAGCACTTGGGAGGCTGAGGCAGGAGGATCAATGGGGGTTCAAGACCAGCCTGGGCTACAAAAGTAAGCTCGGCCAGCCTGAACTGCATAGCGAGACCCTGTTTTAAAAAGAGAAGAAAAAAAAAAAAAAAGAAAAAGAAGGATACAGAAGCAGGCATGGTGGTGCACACCTGTAATCCCAGCACTTTGGAGGTTGAGACAGGAGGATCTCCTGAAGTTTTAGACAGACCTGGGAACTACAAAAAAGGAACACAAGGCCAGCTGAAACCACATAACGAGACCCTGCCAAAAAAAAAAAAAAGACATATACAAAGAACGTATGCAAAGATTGGGGCAACCGTGCCATAAACTGGGGTCACCAAGCCCCAGGCCATGAGTAGCTAGCTCTGTCTCCACTCTGATGAATTACTGGGGATTTGGTGTGGGCAATTCTCAAGTCTGAGTTTAAAAACTAGGGGTGCCCAGTCAGGGAGGGGGGCATCCATGACTTACTAGGAACCCTTCCACACAGCTGCAGGTGAGCAGCAGCTAAGCCAGCAAAGCTTCATCTGCATTTAGAGCCACCCTCCCCAGCCCTCAAATCACTCGCTGGGCTCAGCCTCCTGTTCAGTTCTCAAAGGAACACTAACCCTGCTATAAACCACACAGGCAAGGAAACATAGGCTGCATTTCTTATGAGAATATAGTAGAAATAAAGTGCAATAAATGTGATGCATTTAAATCACCTCCAGATCATTGCTCACTCCTCTGTCCATGAAAAATTCTTTCACAAAACCAGTCTCTGGTACCAAAAAGGTTGGGACCTGATGCAGTAAATTTCTACAATGCAGCATGTGAACCCCTGGGTTACAGGAGGAAAGGAAAAAATGCCCAGGCCTGCTGAACTCAGCCATGTTGGTCCGCTTTGCTTTCAGATACTTTTGCTTTGTTGTGCAAAAACATGAATATGTTAAGAACA
Organism: Myocastor coypus; assembly: GCA_004027025.1. Lineage (NCBI taxonomy): Eukaryota > Metazoa > Chordata > Mammalia > Rodentia > Myocastoridae > Myocastor > Myocastor coypus. Next base: position 25,327 of record PVJA010015399.1, on the reverse strand, counting down.
TAGGTGTGAAACAGCAGGGTTTCACATAACATGTAGGCCACTGCCCTGCTGAGTAGGTGTGACACCCCTTTCCCACTCCACAAACACATGTTCTAGCTAAACAGACTCTGTTTGTCATTTTCTTGGTGTTCTTTTATGGTTTGTTTTTGTTTTTATTTTGCAGGACCGGGGTTCGAACTTATGACCTTGCACTTGCCAGGCAGGCACTTGTGCCATGGAGCTAACCCCCCAACCCCTTGGTGTCCTTTTATAACCCAGCCATATTTTTGGTTAAGAAACTATGCCATGGGTAATAAGTTTTATTTCTATAGCAGAGAGATAGTTATCAAAAAGACTGAAAAGGCAAGCAGGGAAAAGATGGGACACCGTGTGAGGCTGGACTGTATCTAACGCAGGGAGTCCTCAAGCACCCAATGGGCAAACATTCTGCATCATGGCCAGCTGCAACCCACTGCCTTCTTCAAGCTTCCTGAGCACCCTACAATTCACCACCCTTGAAGGCTCTGACCAGTAGCCCAGATTTAAGGCTCAGTGTTTGATGTGGCATCTCTTAACTCCTTTGTCCTTGCCCACGGGGAATCCCAACTCCTTGCCACCCTTCTCCACCTGTTACTGCTCACTATTCAACTCGTCCATCCAGGTCCTCTTCCACGCAGGTACACAAGATTGCTCTTTATGTCCCTGCTAAAGCCTCTGCCTTTCACCACTTACCTTAGGAATGTCTTCCCTCTCACTCCGTCAGCTTAAAACATAACTGTCATGGTTCATTTAATCAACAGTGATCCAGAGATACAACTACAACAAAGATAAAGTCATAAGTATTGATGTGAAATTACATGGGTTACTACAAACATCTTAATCATCTGAAAGCCAGGATCTTCATTCAGAATCCCCACGGACATAAACTTTTTTTTTTTTTTTTTTATGAACTCTTGGATTATTCTCTGCTGTTTGAAACCTGTAGCTTGTCTAAATTGAATAAAATAGGGGCTGGGGAGATAGTTCCAAGGCACAAGTGCCTGCCTGGCAAGTGCAAGGTCATGAGTTTGAACCCCAGTCCCGCAAAAAAAAAAAAAACAGAAAAAAATAAATTGAATAAAATACTGTTTCTAACTCAAAGTTACTGCTTTCCTTCTGTGCTTACTATTGTTGTGTGTCAGAGATAACCATTTGTTCAGGTGGTAATCAAAGACCTGATGAATATGTAAATAAATATCACAGCAAAAGACACATTGCCTGGCTCAAAATACTCCTCAAGTGGGACATACTCATCCCACTGTTCTTGCCACTTTATGAAGAAGTTCTAAAAGTCTTCTTTCATTAGTGTGTTTACAAGGTATGATCAAAAATTTGGTGGATTCTGCTGCCAAGTGCCACACAGTGAATAGGCAGGCTTGTACACCAGTGTATCTTCCACTGTGTTTACCGGATCTGGCACCATATGACCCTTGGTGCTGCCCCAAAGTAGAAATAAATATGAAAGGCAAATTAAATTAATTCAGAACATCAAAGTAGCCAGAACAGCACAATGGAAGACACTCATGGAAAAGGACTTGCAGAACTGCTTTGAAAAGCAGAAAGGACTATGGGAATCAGTGCATTCTAAACAAGCAAGAGTATTTAGAGAGAGATTAATGGCAATGTGTTTTGCTACGATAATTCTTTTTACTTAAATGCATACCTTTTTATCTAATTATATCTCATATGTTTGTTGTATCTTACCCTCTGGTTGTTTTGCTGTTGTAAAATAATTTTTCCTATTTAACTCATTTGTGGTTTCTTGCTAATGTTTTGAGACATTTTTCCTCCCTCTTCACAACAATATTTGTTAAATGCATGACACCTTCCTGTGTATATTTTAATTCATTTTACTGATGCAGTTGACATCACGGGCATCCTTCTTCACACAATGAGGTCTGTATGACATCAACATGAACTATTCTCATTATACTTTCATTTAAAAGAAAAAATAGGCAGAATCCTCAGATACTCAATTTGCCCAAATAGAAATGAATCCTTTGGCTAGAAACATAGCTTAGCTGCAGAATGTTTAGCATGCAAAAGACCCAGAAGTGCAATCCCTAGCACCACAAAAAAAAAAAGAGAGAAAGAAAGAATCCTGCCTTATGTCAACTCTTACAAGTATCTGTAGTGTTAAATATAAGTCATTTTTTAAGAATTTATTTTATTTTATTTCTTGTTTCAGAACTTTTGTTTGTTTATTTATTTTTATGGCCCGCTCAGCCTGCCCCGAGGGCAGGGCTGGCGCAGCATGTGGTGCCAGGGATCAAACCGCTGTCCCTGCAGCCACCTAAGCTTTCCTAAGCAGGCGCTTTAGACCACTGAGCTATCCTGTTGGGCCCCATAAATATAAGTCATTTCTGAGAGACTCACAAAGTCTAAATTTGTATAGAATGTCATCCCTGGAAAACTCTTTGCACAGCCACTTTTCAACAGATGTTTACTTTCCAATGTCCAAAGAGAATCAAAAAGCCTGTTTGAAGACAAAAATAATCATACGCCTGCATTGTAATCCTTATTTCTCAAGCCTTATTGCAGATGACTCTTTCTTACCCCAATTATGTAGTAGATTTAATTACAAAGAAGAAATCATTTAGAGACATGTCTCGCTGTCATGTATTAACTGTCCCATCACTGAGACACAATACCTAACACACACATCCTAAAGGAGGACAGGCTTGGTTTTGCTCATAGTTGCAGGAGACTCCATCCATGGTCAGCTGCTCAAAGGTAGAAACAGCTGGGTGGGAAAGTATCCAGAGCAAAGGTGGCTCATTCATGGCAAGCAGGAAGCAAAGCAGGAGAAAGGTGCTCTGCAGGGGAAAAGAAAGAGGCGAGGAAACAGACCCCAACGTTATTACACCTCTATAATTCACCCAAACCTATGCAGAGTTGTGCTTTACTAAATCCCAAGTTGGATCCCCAAACCAATCAGACTGACACTGCATCTTAACCATCATGAGTTAACAGCAATAGCACTTTTTTTTTTTTGGAGACAGGTTCTCTCTGTGCAGTTCAGGCTGGTCTTGACTCACTTTATAGCCCAGGCTTGTCTTTTTTTTTTTTTTTTTTTTTGTCTTTTTGAGATAGGGTTTCCCTGTGCAGTTCAGGCTGGCCTTGAGCTAACTTTTGTAGCCCAGGCTGGTCTCAAACTTGCACCAACCCTCCTGCCCCAGCCTCCCAAGTGCTGGGATTACAGGGGTGTGCCACCACGCCCGGTGGCCCAGGCTTGTGTTGAACTGTCCATGACCATCCTACCTCAGCCTGCTGGGATTGTAGGCTTGCACCACCACACCTGACCATAACCAAGAGCATTCAATACATAGTCCTATATGTGAGACCTGTTTAATTTCTGAAAATCTTTGAGTTCTGAAATTTCACATCTTTGAGTCTGTTTCATTTCTTTCCAATTCCTTTTGCAGGAGCATGTAGTGGGGTCTACATGTACTTTTTTTTTTTTTTTTTGGTCTTTTTGAGACAGGGTCTCATTATGCAGTTAAGGCTGGCCTGGAGCTCACTTTTGTAGCCCAGGCTGGTCTTGAACTCACACTTATCCTCCTGCCTCAGTCTCCCAAGCACTGGGATTACAGGTGTGCACCACTACAACCAGCTTCTACATGTACTTTAGTTCTGAGAAATTTTCTTAAAGTTTTTAGAATGCTGGGGATCAGAGACTCTTTTGTGCACTGCGCAAGCACTTAGCACTGTGCTACATTTCACCCACTCCTCACTTGTCTTCCCTTTTCTGTCTTTGTAAAACTCCTAAAGTTGGCCCGGCAGGATGGCTCAGTGGTCTAAAGTGCCTGCTTAGGAAAGCTTAGGTGGCTGCAGGGACCACGGTTCGATCCCCGGCACCACATGCTGCACCAGCCCTGCCCTCAGGGCAGGCTGAGCTGGCCATAAAAATAAACAAACAAACAAAAGTTCTGAAACAAAAATAAAATAAAATAAATAAAAACTCCTAAAGTTTATAGGTCAACTAATACCTTGTATATGTTTTTCATCCATATTGCTATTCTCCTTGCCCTTTTATTCTGTATACTGGGATGTTTCCTTATCTTTCTTTCATTAAATTTTTACATTGCTTTCCTATCCTTTTCCGAGATACCCCTTTTGTTATCTGACTGGTGCTTATATAAAACATTCTGCTTTGGGTTTTGCTTAATGTTTTCTTCTGTTTCTTGCATCGTGGTTTTCTGGTTTTTCTCTTTGGGGCCCACTGTTATATAAATCCAAAGATGGCCCCATCGTGCTTTCTTTCTTTGGGTTTTTTGTTTGTTTGGTACCAGGAATCAAACTCAGGACCTTGTGCTTGACAGGCAGGTGTTCATGCCACTGAGCTATATCTCTGGCCCTCTTCTTTCCCTCCCTCCCTCCCTCCCTCCCTCTCTCTCTCTCTCTCTCTCTCTCTTTCTTTCTTTCTTTCTGTCTTTCTGTCTTTCCTTTTTTTTTTTTTTTGTCCTTCCTTTCTTTTCTTTCCTCTTTTCACAGAAGGCTAGGAACATCAGCTCAAGGCCCACCTGCCAGTGGTGAACTCAACTTCTTACAAATCCAGTTGTTTTCATAGGGCCCCAGTAAGCTTATTTTTCTCATTTAGAGCACACCAGCTTTGCATAACCTATAAAAATGCATCCAACATCTTCCAGCCATACATAAGATAAACTTTGGAGCTATAAAAATCCTAAAGCTTCTGTACTGCAGAGCTCGCTAATCTAGAGCCTTCCCAGCTTGCTGCTGTGCGATGTCACCTGAACACACAAACCCACTCTCCTATTCCCAAGTGTCCCAGGAGTTCCCTTGTCCTCAACCCTGTCAGGGTGATAACTTAGACCACAGCTGACCCTACAAGGTCTCTTGCTGAAGTACGTATCCCCTTGCAGGGTCTCCTGTACAAACTGCTTGCTAAAGCCTGTTGTATGATCCTTCCACGTTGTAGCCCTGCCTCTTTCTTGATCAACCCCAAATGCTTCAATGCAGCACCCCTATGCATAAGACCCTGGCTCTGCTCATACAGCAGGGCTGTCCATTCACATGAGGCTGACCAGAAAACTCTGGATATGTGGAGGCCTTGTACACAAGGCACTGTTGAGATGACCTGCAAGGAATTGGGTTACCAGCTACCAGGATCTATACATCTTGGCTCTTAGCTTCTCTTGCAGGAAATCCCCCAGTCTCCATCTTAAGAGGACAAACCTGGTTGCCACTTCAGATGTCAATGGAGGAAAGGACTTGACCCCCAAAGGTGAGAGGAGCAGGGCAGTCCATCTGCAGGAGTCTGAGATCCTACACCCCCTCAAGATAGTCCCCAGACCCAGCGGGGCTAGGAGATTCTGGGTACAGAAGATGTGGGTACTATTCATAAAACAAGAGGTTCAAATAAGCACTCACCCCAGCCCTACTCAGATGTTTGATTGTTCATAGTACAGAATATTATGGCACTTTTTTCTGTAAAGGTCCAGATAGTGACTGTTTCGGGCTTTGCAGCCAAATGACTGACATCCTAACTACTTAATTCTGCTGCTCTAGCATAAAAGCAGCCATTGAAATGTACAAATTCAGGAGAGCTGTGTTCCAAAAGTTTAGGTATAGGTGCTAAAATCTGATTATATCATTTTCATGTGTCATGAACAATTATTCTTTTAACTTTTTAAACTTCAATGTCTTCAACTGTGTAAAAATGTAAAATTCTTAAATTGTTGGCTGTATAAAAATAGGTGGCAATGAGCCAGCAAGATAGCTCAGTCAGCGGTCTAAAGCACCTGCTTAGGCAAGCTTAGATAACCACAGGAACCACAGTTCGATCTCCAGATCTCCACCACCACATGCTGCACCAGCCCTGCCCCTAGGGCAGGCTGAGTGGGCCATAATATAAATAAATAAAGTTTAAAAAAAAATAGGTGGCCAGCCAGGCATGGTGACACATGCCTATAACCCCAGTACTTGGGAGGCTGAGGCAGGAGGATCAGTGCAAGTCTGAGACCAGCCTGGGCTACAAAAGTGAGCTCAAGAAAAAGAAAAAACAAAAAGTGAGCTCAAGGCCAGCCTGAGCTGCATAGGGAGACCCTGTCTCAAAAAGACCAAAAAAAAAGGTGGCAAGCTGCATGTAGCCCAGGGGCAGTTGTTCACTAATACCTAACATAGGGCTCTTTCTTTCTTTCTTCTTTCTTTCTTTCTCTCTCTCTCTCTCTCTCTCTGTCTCTCTTTCTTTCTTTCTTTCTTTCTTTTTGATATCAGGAATCAAACTCAGACCTTGTACCAGGCAGGCAAGGTGCCACTGAGCTACATCCCCAACCCTAATTGGATATTATTGCAAGGAATTTGTTGTCAAAAGGCCTTGAGAACCCTTCTGAAGCTTCCCAGAAAGACCTCCCAGCACAGCATGTGTGTGTGTGTGTGTGTGTGTGTGTGTCTGTAGGTAGAAGGGTTATTGCCTTTTCCTCCCTCGGGCAGCCATCTCTGCTTACCACGGAAATTTAGACATTTATGAATTGCCTTGGAACGGAAAAGGTGGTGAGAGCAAATGCGGGAGTTCCCGCCAAGTTCTACACTGGCTGGAACAAGCTGTTGATTGTTCCCTCTCCCTGGATTTTAACCAAGGTGATAAACAGTCCAGTGGGAGGAGATATCTGGACAGGGGAGCCTCTGAGATACAGCTTTGACTCCTAACCTTGAGTTTATCCAAGTCAGGGCTTCTGTCACCACCAAAACAAAAAAGAGAGAAAAGGAGTTTTTAATAGACCAGTCCTCACCTAGCCACGGTTTTCAAATATGCAAAGGAAAACATCCCACCTTCTTAGTCAGACAGGAGAAGGCTGATTTGAAATAAGAGTTGCTTCTTGCAAACGTGTACTTAGGGGAAAGTCTGTGTGCCTAGCTAGGCCTCAACTAATTTATTTCTAAAAGGGAGGACAATAGTCCCAAGTACCAAATACCAAATTTGGTATCTGGGTGAATTGGTAAAGTAACATATAAAAGGACCCTGGGGGTTTGGCTCAGTGGCAGAGCCCCAGGCTTGATCTCCAGCACCACCAAAGAAATCTATAAATGAATGAGAATTAGTGAAGTCCCTAGTACATCACAGATGCACCGCAAATAGCATTCTAATTTCTCCAGACTAGGAAACCCAGAGAATTTAAGGCAGCATATAAAGTGCACATGGCTAGTTTCGGGTGTAAAAGCTAGAATACAATTTGTCTTTGTACTTTCTAATAGTCTTCCTTTCATCCTGTCCTGCTTCAGGAGGAAGACTTTGCTCCTTCTTATTGCCTGTTACATACTAAGGTAAGAAAGGTCTCAAAGCCGTGGGACTTTAGGGGATAAAGGTCCTCCCCACTCTGGCCGCCTGCCTCCACCAACACCTGGCTCCAGGCGCTGAGCTGACTCTGCAGTGCGCTGCTTCCCAGCTCCCCAGCCCCCCCGGCCCCCCAGCCCCCCAGTCCCCCAGCCGGGGGAATTGGTGGGCTCCGCCCTTTGCTCTCACCGCTGCTCCTCCGTCGTGACCCCCCTGCTCACCCCCTCCCGTGGAGCCCTTTTCTCGAGCAGGCTGCTAGCCTGGACAGTTACAAAGATTCTTTTTGTATTGTGTTTATGGAAGGAAGAGCGGGACCTGGGGTCTGGCTGTACTCTAACCACAGGGATCCTCTAGCCGTGTTGACACGAGGAAAGAGGGCGCCAGGACAGAGGACCTTGTTGCTTGGGGACTAGGATGAAACCCATTTGCCAGACTCCAGGGCTGCCTCCTTTGGGAAGGCACCACACAGAGTCAATGCTGAGGAGCCCCGGGGCCCAGGGAGGCCTGTTTACTCGGCAGGGTGAGAGGTGTTTGCACAGGGCGGGAGTGAGCCGCAGCCATCTGGCTGTTCTTTGGCAGAAGCATGCAGCTTTCACAGGTCAAGAACCCGCAGTGCTCCTGGGGCCCCTGTGAGGCAGCTCCCCCGCACTCCATCTTTCTAACGTGATTATCTCTCCTTTGAGAATAAATGTTGACAATTTTGAAAATTGCTTATATATATATATATATACATATACATATATACATATACATATATATACATATATACATATGTATACATATGTATATATACATATATATACATATATACATATGTACATATACATATACATATACATATACATATATATACATATACATATATATACATATATATGTGTATATATATATATATGTATATATAAATTCCTATTGATACCTAAACAAACAAAAATATGTAGAGTATTTTCTGCAGTTTTATTTTGCAAGGTGCTAAGAAAGGCAGTCTTCTGCACCTAAAGAATGGTGACAAGAACTGGAGACAGCTCAGGGGTAGAGTGCTTGCCTAACACACAGGAGGCCTCAGGTTACACTGCCCTCAAGGAAAGAGAAGAGAATGAAAGAAACGGGGGAGGGGGGGGGAGATGGGGCCGGCCTGATAGCTCAGTAGATTAAAGCCCTGTTTAAGGCAGAGCAGTGGCTGGAATCAGTGCAGTGTGTCATGCTGGCCCCGCCTTCGGGACACACTGAGCCGAGGTTGAGACGGGACATGGTGGGCACACCTGTAATTCCAGCCCTTGGGGAGGCTGAAAACAGGAGGATCGCTACGAGTCTGATCCGTGTAATAAGACCCCATAGACCCTGTAGACCGTGTAGGCCCTGTACTAAATACATTTTTTTAAAAAGCGAGCACCAGCTGTGCTACGATATCAATGTTGTAGGAGATAAGGCATGGCAAAGCTGGAGGTGGGGGGCCTGTCAATTACAAGACCCCAGGGACACCATGTGTAGACTTCTGGTCAGCTCAGGTAAAGATGTGGATGGCATAAAAGAAGAGCAGCCAGCAAGGACAGCCGCTATTGTGTGTGTTTGCACCAGTAGCTCACACCGCACTTCTCACACACTGCACATGCTTTTATTTTGCTTTTTACCCTTTTTGTTTTGTTCAGCCCAAGTTTACTCAACAGAGCTGGTATTCCCCATTCCCATTTACCACACATTTTTCAAATAAAATTTTGGTACCATAATTCACTTGTATGGTTCAGTTCTTTCTTTGAGACAAAAAGGACCTGAAACACTTTCGATTGATGAGCCGTTTCTAAAGGAACTGCCCTATAACGCTAGCACTCTGGGAGGCTGAGGTAAGAGTTCAAAGCCAGCCTGGGCAACTTCTGTCTCAAATGTAAGAGGGTACAAAGGCCCTAAGTTCAATCTCCAGTGGCCCAAAAATAAACAAATAATTAGAATCACCAGAGATATATTTGTAATTATGTACCTAATAGCCTCAGCCTCAAAAACCTAAAAAGTATCCTCAAAACAGCTAGGCTTCTTACACAATCTATTAGGAATCTGTGAGCTTCACTTATCAAATCCAGTGCCATTCAGCCTCAAAGAACTTCAGACTGCTAACGGTACACAGCTCGGGCTCACACTCTCTGCCTCTGTCTCTGTATCTCCACTCTGTCTCTGTCTCTTTCTGTGTCTGTGTCTCTGTCTCTGTCTCTGTCTCCCTCTCTCTCCCTCTCTCTCCCTTTCTCTCTTTCACACACACACACACACACACACACACACACACACTTATACACATTACTAGAGGTTGAACCTAGCACACTCTACACAAGCATTCTCTGGCCATCTGTGAGGCCATCCCTTCCTGAGGCAAAGCTTTTCCTTACAGTTTACAAAGGTTTCCTTACAGTGAGCCAAGAATTAGTATCCCTAAAAATTTCCATATGGGCCTTTACTTTGCTGGAATGACAGAGTCTATTTCTTTTTCTACACATACAAACAAGACTCGTTCTTGTCAACTGAATTGTTCATCCACTTGAAATTCATATGTTGAAGCGCTAACCCTAGGACTTCAAAATGTGTATGTACTTGCAGATAAGATCTTTAAAGAGACCATGGGGCCTGGAGAGATAGCTCAGAGGCATAAGCACCTACCTGGCAAATACAAGGACCAGTGTCCTACCCCTGGCCCCACATGCTATGAGATCTCAGCCTTGGATGCAGGTACCCATCACGCAGTCCAGTGGCCTGGTGGCATCTGCCTGTAATCCCAGCACTCGGGAGGTTGAGCCAGGAGAATCTCTTCAAGTTCAAGACTAGCCTGGGAGCGACAAAAGTGAACACAAACTATATAGTGAGACACTGTCTCAAAAAATAAATGAAACATTAAGTTAAAAGATCGTTAGTTTGGGTCCTAGCTCAATGTGTCTGATGTTCTTACAAAAAGAGATTAGATGGGGACTGGGATGATAGCTCGGTGGTCTAAGCACCTGCCTGGCAAGTGCCAGGTTGGGTCCCTGGTACCACATGCCATGCCAGCCCCGGAACCCAGGTGTGCTGTGCTGGCCCCAAGACCAGGCATGGTGGCACGTGCCTGTAATCCCAGCACTGGGGAGGCTTAGACAGGAGGATCACTATAAGTCTCAGCTGGGTAGCAAGACCCTACACCAAGTAAATAAATGAATAAATAAATTATTTTTTTAAAAAAATTTAAGAGTGGAGGTGAATTGTTAAGAATAAACATATCTTGGCCGGCAAAATAGCTCAGCGAGCTACAGTGCCTGCTTCGGCAAGCTTAGGCTAAGCCCAGGGCCAGGGGATGCTGTTGATCCCCAGCCCCGCATGCCATGCCACCCCCACGTTCCTTCCTTCATTTGGGACATGGCCTATTTTGTCTCAACAACGAGAAAAAAAGTAACTAAGACAGCTCATATCAGGCTTAGATTCTTTAAATGTTTTCTTTTGCTATAGAAAACACCCAAGACCAAGTTAATGTTTTAAGCACAGGAGTTTGTCTTTCCGTTCTAGAGGTACGCAAGCATCTGTTTAGCATCTGGTGACAAATTTGTGCTGCATCACCACTCAGTAGAAGATGCACAGCAAGCAAACTTACTATGCATTGAGTCATATCTCAGAATATTAGCTCCTTGTAATATGCTTAGGCTTCTTCATGCCAGTGCTCTAAAAGGTAACGGTTAGGCTTGTCTTACCCCAGCTACATTATCTGCAATTTTCAGATTTGGAAGTCTTAAATACATACTCCCATAGCCTTCTGGTTTCTTGCCACATAGCAAGCAAAGAATGAGAGAAACTTTCTCAGCACAGGAAAGTGAAAAATAACAGGATCAGGGTAAACAGGATGTTTCTGTAATGCATGACCTGATGGAGAAGTAAGAAAATTCCTTATAGGCCATAAATGACAAGAAACCCTGGGGGACAAGCATACCTGAGAGTCCTTTGCCCTGGGTTTTCCAACCATCTCTGATGATATGTGGTGTACAGATTTCCCTAGGCCATGCCTAAGGTGTACAGAAGACAAAGCCATGCCCCTGAATTAAGCCCTAAATCCAGAAACCCGAAAGGGCAATATTTTTTAAAAAATTATTTTATTTTTCATGTTATGGCCGGCTCAGACTGCTCCAGGGGAGACACTGTCACAGCATGTGGTACTGGGGATTGAACCTTGGTCCTTATGGTTGCCCAAGCTTGCTTAAGGAGATGCTTTAGACAGCTGAGCCGTCTCACCAGCCCTGAAAGGGCAATATTGTTAGGTGAAGTAGAATAAAACTCATCCTGAAGATGGGCATATGCACCTGTCTGTACCTTCCAAGCCACAATGCCACCGTGACTGAGGTTTCATTCTTTTTTTTTTTTTTAAGAATTTTATTTTATTATTTTTTTCTTGTTTCAGAACTTTTGTTTGTTTGTTTTATTTATTTTTATGGCCAGCTCAGCCTGCCCTGAGGGCAGGGCTGGCGCAGCATGTGGTGCGGGGGATCAAACCGCGGTCCCTGCAGCCACCCAAGCAAGCTTTCCTAAGCAGGCACTTTAGACCACTGAGCCATCCTGCTGGGCCCCTGAGGTTTTGTTCTTGAAGTTGCATGATCTGTATAACCCAGAAGCTGTCCAGCTAAATTTAGATCGTAGTCACCCCAACATACATGTCCCTCGATACATGACAGAATCAAATAGATTCTCTATGTGGGACCCCAGGACACTCATGAGAGATATCCCTTACTACAAGAGGAAATGTGCCCCACAGTTGCCTGGGCTAGGATCAAACTTGCAATCCTCCTGCCTCAGCCTCCCAGGATCCTTGGATTACAGGCCTACACCAGCACACTTGGCTGTCCTACCAGCTTTTTGCAAAATGAAACCACAAAATCAAGAGCTCCCAGCTGGCAGGATGCCTTTCAGGAACTTAAATTTGTTCAAGGCGACTTTCCAGGGCTTAAACACTATATTTCATTGTAATCATAAATCATTATGTTTTATGATTCTTGTAACACTTTTACCTTTGCATTCTTTCCACACCCAAGGGCGGATGCCACCTGACCTCATTAGCTAAACTTATTTGGCAATAGGTCTAGAACCTTGGGATTACAACACTATTTCCTGTAATCCCTATGATTATGTGTGGATAGGACCTGCAACCACATTTCTTACAATCTGTCCATAGGAAATGGTCATAGATATCGAAGACTTACGTATAGACACGTTGCCTTTCTCACAGTACCATTATGAAATTGTCTCATTTCGTTACTTAAAGAATTATTGTCTCTTTTTCCTCATATGGATGTAAACTCATTTCCTCTGCTAGTTAATATAATGACAAGAATAGCAATAATGAAGGACCAGCCAGATAGCTCAGCAGACTAAATCGCCTGCTCAGGCAGATGCAGGGGGCCGGGGGTTCATCCCAGGAGTGCCATGCTGGCTCCGTCCCCAGGGCTGTGACTGAGACTGGTAGTGGTGGTGCATGCCTGAAATACCAGCACTTCGGAGGCTGAAAACAAGAGGATCACTACGGGTCTGATCTGTGTAGTGAGACCCTGTAGACCCCATACTAAAAATACATTAAAAAAGAACAGCAATAACGATCACATGATAGACACTCTGCTGCATACTTTATACACACAAGTTTGTTTTTTTCTTTGTAGCCGGCTTAGCCCTTGCTGGGCGTGGGGCTGGCATGGCATGTGGTGCCAGGACCGAACCATGGCCCCTGCCTGCTTGCCTGAACTTGCCTAAGCAGGCACTTTAGAGCACTGATCCACAGGAGAGTTTCTTCTGTGCTAGGAATTGAACCCAGGGCCTTTGCACCAAGTTACACTCTCCATCCCTCTTTATTTTTTACTTTGAGGCATGACCTTATTAGTCATTAAGTTGCCCAAGCAGAGCTCAAATTTATGATCCTCCTGCCTCAGTCTCGCAGGATGCTAAGATTACAGGTATGTGCCACCATGTCCAGCTAAAAAGGAGGATTTTAATTTTAAAAAATCTATATACTTGCTGGGTAAAGAAGTCAGTGAACTCCCTCTTCAGATATCATGTTTACATACCCATACCATGCCCCAGTGCATACAACTGGTCACACTTCTTCCTCATATCCCTCACATGGCTTTGTTTTATACTCAAAATGTTAATCTATTTGCAGTTTATTTCAACGTAAGTATAAATCATGCTTCTATTTGCGGCAAGACAAAAACAAAACCTATAGCATCCTACATATCATTGTCCTCATCTCGAGTACATGCTTACGTATGTCTGTGTTCGCTAACAGTTCTTTGTTCCTCTCTCTGTTTGTCCTGTTATTTTATAGAAGTAATGTTGATTTTACATTAGAAGCAGTTAGTTTATAATTCAAACTTTAAATTACAGACTACAAGTGTAGGTAAGTCTGTAACCAGACCAGGTCAGAAAAAAACAACGTTCAATGCCAGGCACGTGACTAAGAAGACTTTATGGGAAAGAGTCAGTCACTTCATTTCATATGGGTGAACAGCTGCAGCATCAAAAGGGAAAGTATTATGGCCTAGATCCAAAATGTCAGAGCATCTCATGTGTTCAGCAAAGGGACTGTTGGGAGGTGATGGGATCGTGTGGGTGCTATACTCATCAGTGGGTTTGTACATTGATGAATTCATAGTTGAACGTGCCGTTAAGAGGCCAGGCTTGGTTGAGGAGCTGGGAATGACCTGAAAGTGTGTATTCTTGTCCCTGACTCCTCACTTTTTTTTTCTGTTTCTGCTTCTTGGCTTCCATGAAGTGAGTAGCTGCCCAAGGCCAGGCCCTCCCACCATACCGTTTTGCCTTTAGCCAGTAACCATGAACTGAACCCAGTCAACCAGTAAGACAAATAAGCCTCTATGCTTTTACATTGTAGGTGTCAGGTATTGAGTTTTAATGATGACTGTGGATAATGAACACAGAAAACATAACGTTGTGTCCTTACCACGTGAAGCACAGATCCAGATGAAAGGGTGAGAATGGGACATATAACATGCAGGAATGGATTCAAACTCTGGCAGTAGGAAGTAGCCCCACAAAGATATCTATGTCTTGATCATGAAATTTTTGAGTATGTTACATTTTCTAGTTTTTAAAAACACTTGCAGTGCTGGAGAAATGGTCTAAGCACCTGCCTGGCAAGCACAAGGACCTGGGTTCGATCTTCAGTACTGCATGCTATGCCAACTACTGAAACTGGGCATGGTGGCATAGGTCTGAAGTCCCAGCACTGGGGATACTGATCCAGAGGGACCATTATGAGCTGTGTAGTGAGACCCTGTACCAAATAAATCTTTTTTAAAAAATTGCTGATTTGGTCAAAAAATCTTGAGATAGAAGGATAATCTTGGATTATCCACACAGGCTCAATGTAATCACAAAGGCTCTTATTAGAAGGAGGCAGGAGGGGCCTGGCAGGATGGCGCAGTGGTCTAAAGCACCTGCTTAGGAGAGCTTAGGCGGCTGCAGGGACCACGGTTGGATCCCTGGCACCACATGCTGTGCCAGCCCTGCCCGCAGGGCAGGCTGAGCCGGCCATAAAAATAAATAAACAAACAAAAGTTCTGAAACAAGAAAAATAAAATAGCCGGGCATGGTGGCTCATGCCTGTAATCCCAGCACTTAGGAGGCTGAGGCAGGAAGATTGGTGAGAGTTCGAGACCAGCCTGGGCTACAAAAGTGAGCTCAAGGCCAGCCTCAACTGCATAATGAGA
>PVJA010015399.1:0-10203 GCA_004027025.1 Myocastor coypus | reverse complement strand
AAAATAAATTCTTTTTAAAAAATTTTAAAAAAAAGAAGCAGGCAGGAGATTTAGACCCAGTGGATAGACTGCAGATATTATGTGATTGTGTTCAGGCCATTACCAATTCCATGGTGCTGATGTTCACCAAAATTGTTGGGAAATTTTATTCGAATCTAAGATGTAATGCTAAGAGTTAAGAACAACCAGCTACATCTGTTAATATCCAGGGACAGTTTCCTTCCCTGAGGACCTAGTAAGCTCACCTCAGAGTTACACAGAGAATTTCTTCATGCAACATGAAGAAAGAGTTTATTCTGGGAAACAAGGATTTCCGGTTGGCACTCACCATACAGGCAACAGCAGCCCAAGGAGTGATTGCCTGCCTCAGTTAGGGCTTGTATTCAACAGATAGAAGCTCACCAAGGCCCCACCTCACCCCCAGGTTACAACTGAATTTATCCCATCCAGTGGCTGGCTGGTCCCTATGGGCATTTAGGGGTTGAAGTGGGAGGATTGTCAAAATTAAAAAGACCAAAAAAAAAGGGGGGGGTATTAAATGAGAGTAAGAGACTAGGAAAAATGCCATAAGTTTGACTGGCTACAATTTCATATATACTTAGGTTTATAAATGTCTGTGTAAAAATGTGTAACTGCTTCTTATCACATTGTATAGGGATTTATTACAATATCAATGATTGATGGAAAATACAGATTCCAAGTGTAAGATGTTTGATATTCAGAAAGAGTGATTTTAAGCTCAAGTTACCTATGTTATAGAGTAGTAGTATCATGAAGCTTCTCTTCTGGAGGGTTAAGAATGTAAGTTTACAGACTAAAAATTAGAGAAAAAGAAGGGCTACAAGGGTTGCCAATATTTTGGCCCTAGCCCTTCAAGGTCAGTGAGGACTCAGGACATAAGAGAGCCTGTGTTATAACATCCTCTATCTCAGTGGTTTCCCAAAGTTTATGTTCAAGAAGATTAAGGGTTCCGGGCATGGTGGCGCACGCCTGTAATCCCAGCACTCGGGAGGCTGAGGCAGGAGGATTGGTGTGAGTTCAAGACCAGCCTGGGCTACAAAAGTGAGCTCAGGACCAGCCTCAACTGCATAGCGAGACCCTGTCTCAAAAAGACAAAAAAAAAAAAAAAAAAGATTAAGGGACCACACAGGAAAGGGATAGATGAAGTATAGTGTGCCTAAGGAGAGTCACCAAGAGAGAAATCATTCTCTCAGGCTTTCACAGAGAGCAAACTGGTCAAGCAATGGCCATGAGTCATCCAGACAGCTGACACTGACAACAGTTCTACAAAGCACTGTACATGGTTTCAAAGTAAATCCTGAGGGGATTTGACTGACCTTGGGAGATACAAACAGTACATGTTTTATTATCCAGGTCTTGCTTTAAGTTGCCCTGAACCACCCAGCAGAAAAGTTTAACCACAAGGCATAAAAGGGAAAGCTAGATTAGAATGCTGAGCTGTAAAAGGCTCAAATCAACAGCTTCCAACATTGCCGGTGTTGCCAATAACCCACTGCAATTATTGAACATTGTATTATGTATAAGACTACTTTCTGTTAGTTCAATGAGAAGTTTTTTGTACCAACATTGATTTAAAAATTACCATGTCTACACCCTGTGCTCTGTGTAACTACTAGTACAAGGACAACAATATGCAATGTATCAACAAAAAATGTAGATGAGGTCCTTTACCCAAGCAGCATTGAAAGTATTTGTCATTATTGGCTTTCTTGATGGTGGTCATTATTTCTGCAGTATGAGAAAGAATCTCAGTGTTGTTTTAATTCTCTTTTCTCTAATGGCAAGTGATGTTGGGCACTTATTTTCATATTAGTTAATCTGTACTTCTGTTAAGTGTCTAAAAAATAAAGAAAGGGGCCCGGCAGGATGGCTCAGTGGTCTAAAGCACCTGCAGATGGCTGAAGGGACTGCTGTTCAATCCCCGGCACGGCACCACATGCTGTGCCAGCCCTGCCCTCAGGTCAGGCTGAGCCGGCCATTAAAATAAATAAACAAACAAAAGTTCTGAAACAAGAAAAAATAAAATAAAATTTAAGAAAAGAAAGAAAGAAAGAAGAAAAAAATGAACAGTCAGTAGAATAAAAACTTCAAGAGATCGCTAGGATGTAAGGGAGGAGGCAGAGGGCTGCAGGGGGTGAGGATGAGGGAATAAACATTAGAAAGTCAGCCAGGAATGTTCCCTATGATAGGGATAGCTGAAAATTTTGTAGATGTTGAATATTCACCTTGAGGTTGAATTGTTTTCTGCCATTATAATCTTCCTCATTTATTCAGAAAGCAAGGATAAACCCTAATGTGCACAACAAACTTCTATTAATAGATTTTTTGGCAAACTGAAGGAGCAGTTGTTTCAAGCCAGGGGACACAAAGAAGATAGCAGAAGGCAACAGAAGAAGCAGCTTCATGATACTAAACCTCTCAGATTTGAACAATATGTAAAATACATTAGAGAGAGAGAGAGAGAGAGAGAGAGAGAGAGAGAGAGAGAGAGAGACTGGGTGGGGTGGCACACAGCTGTAATCCCAGAACTTGGGAGGCTGAAAATAGGAGGATAACTACGAGTCTGATCTATGTAGTGAAACCCTGTAGACCCTGTACTAAATATATATTTTTTTAAATGTAAAATAACTGAAATACATAGGAACGTGATGCATTTAAGCCACTGTACTTGTGTTACAGGGGGTAACTTGACTTCATTTTGCAAATCTCCTTTAGTGGTACTGTAATTAGGTTTTAGTTTTGCAATAGTATTTTTTTATAGTTACCCCCCCCCAAGCTGTGGCAGTCATGCAACCAAGCTATTCAGTTCAATCTCTCCCTGAAGCTTGTCTTGGAATATAGAGAACTTCCACATCCGCTGAAGCCAGCTGTCACCCATGCACAAGGCAGAGGAATACTTATTCCTGTATTACCCTGCAATGTACAAGTGAGACCCATAACTATTGTAAGTTGGGAAAGCACCTTGAAGGCAAAAGTGCCTGTGATCATTCTGAAAACTCTCTTTAAAACTGCTATAATCGCATATGCCACAGAGCAAAGCATAGAGCCTTCTAACTAGCTTGTTTGTGGAAAGATGTCCTTTATGCACAGGCCAAGTATTTGAAAATACCACCCACTCAGTTGGCATCTCTCTGCTGTGCCCTGGGAGAGGCTCCGCAGGGCAGGTCTGAGAAACCAGCCACCCATGGTTTCACTTTGATCTTTGTCTACACTCTTGCTTCAGCTCCTCTGCCAGAGACATATAATTCCAAGTATCATTGCTTGGTAATAACTATAATTACTAAATAAGACTGCCCACAACGGAAAAAAGAGGAGAAATCAAACTCTCATATGGACTGGTATCTGAGCTGAAGAATCTGTTTGTATCAATCAGGAAAAGGCTGTACTCATCTGTCGTCGGTTCCCGAATTAAATGGGAACGAACAAGCCAAGGATGGCTGGTGAAGCCTTGACCACCCCACGAAAAAAGCTAAATCCCCAAATGCGGTAACCGAGATGCAAAGTCCTCCGCGTTCCTAGAGAGTACACGGAAGTGCTGTGCGCTCCCGGAAGGCGAGGTGCTGACATACTTCCGGCCTTTGTGACTCATTGTGTCTGTGTCGAGGCGTCGGGAGGGCCAAGGTCCATTTTCGGTGCCCTTGGGCCGGCCTGAGCTCTAGTCAGCTCTTTTTTCTCTCCCGGCATCCCCAGGCCGCTCCCGGGGCTCACGGTGAGACTTGGGGCTGGCCTCAGGGGAGGGCGGGCGGGCTGGCCGCAGGGGTGTGTGGGTGAGCGTGGGCTCTGCAGCTGCGGCCCGGGGTCGCGGTGCAGGTGGCCCCTGCGGAGAGCGGAGGGAGCCCCTGCCCTTCCCTGCGCGCAAGGCTCTGCAGGAGGGTACACAGCCTCCCCGGAGAACTTTCTTCACTCCCAACCCCAGGGCCCGACGGGGAGCGGGGAAGGGTCTCAGTGGACCTGCGGTGCTTGGAGACTTAGGGAGAAACTGTTTGCTGCCCTTTTCCCGGCTTCGTCACCTACAGTGCTGTCATTGTCATTTGACGTTGCTGAGAGTGGAGTCGCTAGCGAACTGACCCTTGTCTCCTTTTTCTGCTCACCCGTCGTCGCCATTTGCTTTGATTACGGTGAGGTGTTTTTGTTGTTGTTGTTTTTGGTCCTCTTCCCCCTGTCCGGGCCTTTGAGAAGCTCGAAATGAAAAAATAAAATAAAAATTTAAAAATGCGGAAGGCGAGAGATGGACGCGTTTTTGAGGTGCTTCCGCATGGTTCCAGATCACTAGCTTTTCCTTATCCCAACGTTAACCTGTATAGAGTATTTGAAACCTTGTCATAATGCCAAGCGAGTTTGGCAGGGTTTTTGACTCGTCTCTTTGAGCGTTTTAGACTGTTTCGAAAGCTTTTAAAAATAAGCAATCCCTGGGGCTGGGGAGATAGCTCCGAGGCACAAGTGCCTGCTGGGCAAGTGCAAGGTCGTGAGTTCAAACCCTGGTCCCACCAAAAAAAAAAAAAAAAAAAAAAAGCAACCCGTAAGATTAGGTGGATGCTTTTCAGTTCTGCTTGACTTAGAGTGGGTAAGGAGTGAATGGAGTTTGCCGAAGCTGCACTGGGCCATTAAGAGAAATTAACAAAGTGACCTTGAATGAGACACCAACTCTGAATTTTGTGGTCTACAAAAGTAACGACGCTTCTCAGAAGGCCCCTTAACTTTGAAATGATTAGATTTGGTCAACATAATTGAAAAAAATAAAGCTACAGTTTAGCCTGACACTACCTTCCTTTCCTGCAGTGACTCCAGTACACAAAAAGATACTTTCATGATAGTGACTGTTACATGGCCTGGTACCAAAGAAAGCACTTATTGTACTGGCCAGTGCGAGGCAGATTTGAGGCGGTCAATAAATACTTGTTAAATTCATCATAACCACATCAATAAAGCACTGTAACAACTAGATAAAGATGACCAAAGGTGGAGAAATAATTTTGTTAGATAAGGAACCATAAGATTCGCCCCAGAGTCTAAATTACTAGACAAAATTCTTGCTTATTATTTCAGGCCATCCTTACTAATCTTCAAGTATGAACAGGGTAGCTAGCTACTGAATGCTGACATCTTTTGGTGATTCTCTAATTGGTTGAAGCATTTACATTATTTCTAATGTTATATCTAAATACTAATAGATTAATAATGGAAATACTTTTTCATTCTGTGGTACCAGTCATCTTTTGGTAGCTAGCTGTGGTTTAAATACAGCTTTTTCATATTTTCTAAAGCATGAGGGTAGAGCAGCAATTTATTTAAACTCTCAGTGGTGTCTGAAAAAGATGCTGGCCCATCAAGAAAAGAGGTTTTGAAATAAACTAAGCTTGTAATGTCAAAAACAAATTCATATAATTTTAATGCTTAGTGATAACTTTGCTGGGGTAAAGTAGATAGTATGTGTTCACATGCTTTTCATCTTAGACTGCAATAGTAGTTATTTTTGTTTATTTGATGAAATATCCCGAACAGCAAAATAACTCACACAGAAATATGTAACTTATTTGTGGGCACAGAGAAATATGCTCACAAAAAAACTCACACAGAAATATGTAACTTATTTGTGGGCAGCTAAAATTTACTGTTCCAGCCTATGCTGCTTTCTCTGCTACCGGATTTCTCCCACTGTTTATCTTTAAAGTAGACTGAACGTTAGAATATACAGTTATAGCTCTTGTTTATTTTGAAAATTGAAACTTCTCTCCACAGCCTACTAGGTAGCAGACACTGTCTTAAGTACTTTTTATATGTTAACTTAATCCTTACAACAGCTTTATGAGGCAAACACTGTTTCTGTGTTTCTGTTTGGTATACAAATGAAACTGATGACATGGAGAAATGAATTTACCTAAGGTCACCCAGTAGTAGTCTAACAGCTTTTATACTAAAGGGAACTATTCCAAATGACTTTTAGAGGATGCTGGGGAGATAGCTCAGTAGAAAAAGTGCTTGAGCAAGAGCCTGAGTTCAAGCCCCGGCTCCACAAAAATAAGTAAACAAACAAACAAATAAATAAAAATTAAAAATATATAATCTTTTAGAACAAATTTTAGGGCAAGATAGAAGGCAAAATAAATGGGAAAAAATAGTAATATTGTAAATCTAGTCAAGTACTCTTTCTAAAATAATGCTTTTAAGGAATGTTGGTAAGTGGCCTAAATGTATTAAGCTATACCCTTTACAATAGTTGAGGGAGACCAATGTCTTATCAATTATTATACTCTCTTTAAAATAAATTTTTCTAAAAAGAAAAAAAAAATAGTTGAGGGAGAACCAAGAAAAATCAAGTTACAGAAAAAAAGCGGCTAAATTACAAAACTATATGGCAGATGTTTGATACAGAATTAGGGTCTTTGGAGACGAGAGAAGATTGTATATTCAGATCACCTGGGGACCCTAAGATAAAATCTAGCCTTTCTACTGTTGCTAAGAATTTGGCCCAGACTAAGAACAGGGAAATGTGGAGGACAGGTAAAAGGACCTGTCCCAATTAGGGCGTCTTGTCTCTGTTCTTTTGATTCTCATTTCTTCCTCAGAACCTTGTGTTGATTCCCACTGCCTCAAAGGTGTCCTGTCCCATACCAGGTAAAATATAAAACTTGCACAAAAGTGCTGATGTGACCACCACTCAGGATCTGTTCAGTTAAGCTGCTTGAAGGTCCCACTTGGTTACATTGTAGTCAGTCTCCCCTGGATCTCCTGTTGTGACCCCTCTTCCCAGGAAAGGCTTTAGTCACACAGCGTCATGGATGAACACGGTGGATACTAGATGCGGTCCATTCCTTAGTGATCATTCTCAGTCACCTTCATTTTAGAAAGACTATACCCAGAGGCCCTTCTTTAAAACCTCACATGTGCAACGGTATAATGCTTGTTCTTAGGAGTCAAGAGACTTAATTTCAAATCCAGACTACCATTTACTTGCTCTGTGGCCTCAGGTGAGTTAATGTCAGTAAACCTCAATTTTATCATTATAAAGTGAGATGGTAATTGTAGTTACCAAGATTGAGATGTGGTCAAGTGACGTCCTTAACATAAGCCCAGTACCTAGAAGTTGCTGAATAAATGTTGGCTTTGTTACACCTACTGAAGTATTCTTGAACATCAATTTAGGGCAAGCGTATTTAGCTTCACTTTGAAGGTTAAGTAGGATTTGAAAAGACACGAGACTGGGGAGGAAATCTCAGGCATTGAGTATGATTTGAAAAAAGAATAGGCACCAGAAATACCAGATATCTTCAGGAGATACTGATTAGATTCATTTTTGCTTGACAGAATTCATGGAGTGAGACAATAAATGGGAAATGAAGGTTATAGGGAAATTGGAAATGAGTATCAGAGCATACTCACTTTAAGGCTGTGAAGTTTTAGGGAAAGTAAGGTAGCAGATGAATTATGGGAAGGCACGGATCAAATAAAGGCTAGAAACATGGAGACCTACTTTGGGAGGCTGGAAGACAGGAACCGTGACCCAGATATTGAGAATATGGTGAGTGTCATAAAGTAGTATTGTGGTATGTTCAAAGGAAAAAAAAAAGACCTTATTAATTTGGGATTTCAGAGAGAGTCATGCATCGTGAAGGGTGAGTAGAAATTGAATAACCAGTAGAGTTGGTTCAAGGGGAGATGTCTCCTGCAGAGGAGTGAAGGTGAAAGGTTGGGCCCTGTATTCGGGGACGTTGATGGGCTAAAGATACATGAGAGGCTAAAATTGAGGAATAAGTGTGTTGTGAAGGCAAAATCTCTTCAGCATTACATTGGTAGATCTTAGACATTTGTTTACAGTAATTGAGGGGAAGTAGGGAAGGACCACAAGCAAACAGGTAGTACTCCACTGAGTTGGTATGTTTTGTGTCTCAAAATGGAGAAATTGGAGCTAGAGAAACTGTAAGGGGCTCTAGCCATAATCCTGGTAAAAAGCAGGGATCCTGCATTAGGGTGGTAGAAAGTAATCGTGCTGGGTAGAGGTTAGCTTTTCCAAATGAACTGAGGAAGAAATTAATAAGACTTCTAAGGAAAAAGAACTAAAGGTATGCTTTAGGCCACTTGGATCCCTGTCTGGTCCTAGGAGGGCATGTCCTGGATGCCCCAGCTCCTCCTTGTTCAACCACTAGTCACTTCTCAGGGTTCCTTTTGCACTTGGGTGGAAACCTTCTTGGAATATTCTGCTTTGTGGTCTGATTATTTGAATAAAAGTCAAGGTCAAAAGGCTTGCGAAGATAGCTCAACAGACTAAGCAACTACTTTGGCAAGCACAGGGACCAGAATTCAATCCCCAGTCCTGTGTGCTGCACCATTCCCAGGGGCACACTGAACCAGGGATGGAGTACAGGTATAGGGGTGCATGCCTATAATCCCAGTTCTGGGGAAGCTGTAAACAGGAGAATTAGTGCAAGTCCAGGCTGTGCAGCGAGACCCTGTACCAGATACTTAAAGAAAAAAAAGTTGAGATTGTATTTAACACGTTCTCTTCCCAACAGCCTTACAGAACATCTTGCAGTTTGTAGGTACCCAGAAAATGTTTAGGAAATTGAATAGCTAGAGTTGTAAGGACTTTAGAAATAAAACCGATCTGAAATTGAACCCCAACTATATTTACTCCAGCAAGCAAGATGGGACACAGAACAAGTCAAAGAATCTATGGAAAGGACTTCATTTTAAGATTTTTTATTAGTATATGTTTGCGTCACATAGTGATAGCACTGTGGAGAGTTGGTACATTTACATAACAATTTTAATTCTCAATTCTTTTTACCTCCCTTCTGTCTCAGTCACCTTCCCATTTGCTAACGATCTGATTCCTACTATCGTTTATTTTATGCTTTAATTTATTTATACTTTGGGTTTCTTATATAAAAGGAACCATTTAATATTTAAGCTTGTGTGTCTGATTTATTTCACTTAACATTATGGCCTCAGCACCCATTTGCCCACATAGATGTAATTTATAATAAAACATTTACCACTTTGAAATCAGTGGAGGAATGATTTCATTCCAAGGTTTCTTTTATGAGGAAAGCCCTTTTTATTGTTTATTATTTTTAATAAGAATTTACATTTTTTGGGGCCGGGGAGATAACTCCATGGCACAAGTGCCTGTCTGGCAAGTGCAGGGTTGTGAGTTTGAACCTTGGTCCTGCAAAAAAATAAAGAATTTACATTTTTCACTAAGGACATAAAAATGAGATAAAAGCAGTAATCCTACGATTTGAGATTAACCTTTGTGTTTAAAACCATGTATATAATAGTGTTGCTGCCCCATTCTCAGGGGATCTGCTTCAGGACATTCCAGAGATGCTCGAGAGCACAGAACTATCATCTGTGGTTTTTTTTCTCTTGTATATACATAATCTATGAAAGAATTCAACCCATAAATTAGACACAGTAAGAGGTTAATAAAGACACAATAGAATAGTTACGTACAGTTACACTGTAGTAGAAGTTATTTAAAATTTAAGGTACTGAGTGAGGTGCTACATGCCTGTTATGCTGACACTCAGCAGAGAAAAAAGGATTGTGTTTGAAGCCAGGCTGGACTGCATATTGAATTCAAGGCCAGCCTGGACTACATAGCAAGATCCTATCTCAAGAGAAAAAAAAAAAACTTAATGAGTTATTTCTGGAATTTTCCATTTAGTATTTTCAGACCACAGTTGACTGCAGGTATCCAAAGCCACAGAAAGTAAAACAGCAATAAGAATCCTAATAGGTGCTGGGAAGACAGCTCAGTAGAACAAACACTTGTCTGGCGAATGCAAGGACCTGAGTTCAATCTCCAGTTCTACACACACAAAAAAAAATAAAAGAAACCTACTAGTTAAAAACTTTCTATAAAAAATACTAACATGTACTATTCTACCGATATTTTATACAATAAAAATATACATTGTCATACTACTACTCCAAACTAGTTCTGTATTAATATGCATAATCCTTTTTGCATCAAAATTACTGGAGTTTTTTTTTTTTTTTAGGGAAAGCTATGTAGTTAAAAATACTTCTCTAGGGGCCCGGTGGGATGGCTCAGTGGTCTAAAGCGCCTGCTTGGGAAAGCTTGGGCGGCTTCAGGGACCGCGGTTCGATCCCCCAGCACCACATGCTGCGCCAGCCCTGCCCTCGGGGTGGGTTGAGCCGGCCATAAAAATGAGTGAA
>PVJA010015398.1:0-45497 GCA_004027025.1 Myocastor coypus | reverse complement strand
TTTTTTTTTTTTTTTTTTTTTTTTGCGGGACCAGGGTTCAAACTCACGACCTTGCACTTGCCCAGCAGGCACTTGTGCCTCAGAGCTATCTCCCCAGCCCCTTAGAACTTGTTTATCTTATAAATATTCAGAAGTCATGTGTTGTGTAGATTTGTGAGTGTCCTTATTGCTTATAAGTTTCTGTACCTCCGAGTCTGGGTATATTTCATCCGATGATGTTTGTTAACAATAGCACACTGCAGGTGGAGGTTAACAGTGGTGCCCTGGAACGTGCCACCCACTACCTGTGGTTATAAATAAAGTTTTATTAGAACATTAAAAAAAAGAAGTTGTTTATCTTGCAAAACTGAAACTTCACCTCCATTTGCTCCCTTTCCACAAAAAGGCCTCAGTTCTTGGCCTCTGGTAAGCACAATTTACTCTACCTGTTGCTTCTGACATTTTCATTATGTTAGCTGCATGACAGAAGCAGCGTCATGCAGTATTATTTGTGACAAGCTGATTTCACTTGAGATAATATCACCAAGGTTCATTCATATTACAAAATAAGACAGTTTCCTTTTGAAGGCTTTGTAATATTCCATTGTGTAGACATGCCACTTTCACTACTTTTTTAAAATTTTTTTTAATTTTTATTTTATTTATTTTCTTGTTTCAGAACTTTTGTTTGTTTATTTATTTTTTATTTTATTTATTTATTTATTTTTTTTTAATGCTGTGGTCTGTATGTAGGGCCTTTCTTGGCAGTTTATCATGAGCTACATCCTTAGTCCATTACAGCTAGTTTCAAGGGTTGGTAGTTTTTCTTAAATGTATTTATTTTTATTTATTTTTTTCTTGTTTCAGAACCTTTGTTTATTCACTCATTTCTATGACCGGCTCAGCCCACCCCCAGGGCAGGGCTGGCGCAGCATGCGGTTCCCGGGGATCAAACCGCGGTCGCTGAAGCCGTCCAAGCTTTCCCAAGCAGGCACTTTAGACCGCTGAGCCATCCCGCCAGGCCTGTTTATTTTTATTTTTATGGCTGGCTCAACCTGACCTGAGGGCAGGGCTGGCGCAGCATGTGGTGCCGGGGATCGAACTGCGGTCCCTACAGCCGCCCAACCTTTCCTAAGCAGGCACTTTAGACCACTGAGCCATCCTGTCAGGCCCCGACTTTCACTACTTTTAAAAATGTATTTAGTACAGGGTCTACAGGGTCTCACTATACAGAATGGACTCATAGTGATCCTCCTGATTTTAGCCTCCCAAGTGCTAGGATTCCAGGTGCACCACCATGCCCAGTCTCAGTCACTGTCTCAGCCTGCCTGAGGAGCAGGGCCTGCGTGGCACAGAAATGGAACCCCACCTCACTACTTTTTTACTATAAACATTTTATTGCTCTATGACTTTATTGTGTTCTAGCATAGAGCAGTGAGATGGCCTGGTTATCTAAATGAATTTACGACTCAGAAGTCTTTCAACTTGAATACAAGATGTGAAACTTTGGTTTGGTTTTGAGACAGGGCTTCTTATGCAGTTCAGGCCAGCCTTGAACTTGTTTGTAGGCCCCAACCCCCCCCCTTTTTTTTTTTTTTTTTTGTCTTTTTTAGTCAGGGTCTGGCTGTGCAGTTCAGGCTAGCCTTGAGCTCACTTTTGTAGCACCCACTGGTCTTGAACTCATACTGATCCTCCTGCCTCAGCCTCCCAAGTACTGGGATTGCAGGCATGCACCACCACGCCCAGTGCCCATGTTAAAATTTATTTAAATATTTATGTATGTCTATAAGTATGTATGCATGTATGTATGTATGTATGTATGTATGTATGTTATGGCTGGCTCAGCCTGCCTTGGGGGTGAGGCTGGTGCAGCATGTGGTGCTGGGGATCGAACCTCAGTCCCTGGAGTTGCCTAAGCTTGCCTAAGAAGACTGCTTAGACTGCTGAACCATCTTACTGACTCCTTTGGTGCCCATTTAAAAAAAAAATAATTTAATCTAATTTAATTTTTTAAAACTTTATTTACTTATTTGTGTTATGGCCAGCTTAGCGTGCCCTGGGAGTGGGGGCTGGTGCAGCATGTGGTGCCAGGGATCAAGCAGTGGTCCTTGTGGTTGCCTAAACTTTCCTAGTCAGGTGCTTTAGACTGCTGAGCCATCTCGAGGCCCATGTAGCCCATTTTGGCCCTGAACTTGTAATGATCCTCCTGCCTCAGCCTCCTGAGTGCTGGGATTATAGGCGTGCACTGCCACACCCAGTTGGACATGAAAATTTGAAAGATTTCCCCTAAGTTTCCAAATGATGCATTGGAAATACAGCAAGTTTGGGCTGGGGAGATGGCTCAGAGGCCTAAGTGCCTGCCTGGCAAGCACAAGGACTGGAGTTCAGTCCCCAGTACCACATGCCGTTCCAGAACCATGTTCCTGGGAGCGCTGTGATCACCTTGGAACCGGGTCTGGTGGCACACCCTTGTGATCCTAGCATTGGGGAGGCTGAGACAGGAGGATCACTAGGAGTCTGAGCTGCATAGTGAGAACCTGTATCAGAATAAATAAATTGGGCTGAGGAGATAGCTCAGTAGAATAAGCGCTTCCCTGGCAAGCGCAAGGGCCTGAGTTCAATCCCTGGTTCTGTAAAAAGAAATAAAGAAAGAGAGAAAGAAAGAAATACATCAAGCTTATAAAATAATTGATAATTTTTCATGATGCAAGCTACACTGGAAGGCATTTGCCACTGTTGTAATATGATAAAAACAAATATTGGGCCCAGCAGTATGGCTCAGTGGTCTAAAGCGCCTGCTTGGGGAAGCTTGGGTGGCTTCAGGGACTGCAGTTCGATCCCGGGCACCACATGCTGCGCCAGCCCTGCCCTCGGGGCGGGCTGAGCCGGCCATAAAATGAGTGAATAAACAAACAAAGGTTCTGAAACAAGAATAAAAATAATAAATAAAATTAAAAAAAAACCAAATATTAAAATAGAACTTGTTTTTCTTTTTGAGACAGGATCTCACTGTGCACTTCAGGCTGGCCTTGAATTCACTTTGTAGTCCAGGCTGGTCTCAAACTCACAATGATCTGCCTGCCTCAGCCTCCCTAGTAGCTGGGATTATAGGCATGCATCACCACACCTGGCTTTAGAACTTATTGAGAGCTATAGAATTATTATTATTATTATTATTATTATTATTATTATTATTATTATTATTATTTTGTGGTACTAGGGATCAAACTCAGGACCTTGTGCTTGCCAGCCACCCACCACTCCAGCCCCTGGGTCCCTTTTTGCTGGGGAGACAGGCCAGGCCTCTAAGTCTAGTCATTGCCCTCTGCCAAGGCAAGGCACAGTTCCATTCTCAAAGCTGGTTGCTTCTCAGATTATCTGTGCTTGCAATGATTATCAGCCACAGCAAATAAGCTCAGGAATTTTTTTTTTCCTTTGTGCAGTGCTAGACAGGGAACCTGAGCTCCTTAGGCAAGCACTCCAGCTCTGAGCTACATTCCCAGTCTAGTAGGAATGGATGATCAGCCATGTAAGAAAATACACATCCCAAGGGCTGGGGAGATAGCTCAGAGGCATAAGCACCTGCTTGGCAAACGCAAGGTCCCGAGTTCAATCTCCAATACTGCATGCAGTGACTGCCCCAGAACCGTGCCAGCCCCCAAACAGGGCATGGTGGCACATACCTGTCATCTCAGTGCTGGGGAGGCTGAGACAGGAGGAGGATCACTACAAGTCAGAGCTGTGTAGTGAGACCCTGTATAGAAAGAATTAAAAAAAAAAAAAAAAAAGAAAGAAAGAAAATACTTATCCCACATTGTCACACCTGCATACAGATTTTCCCCTTTCCCCCACAGACAGAGGCTGACACCTCCAAGCTAACCCATTCACCCCACCTGGCTGAAGCATCCCGTCTCCAGCCCCGTGGTGGAGTTGGGGGAGCCTGGTGCCCTTCTTCAGCTGTGTGTGGAGCTGGGCTCAGGCCACATACAGGTGCCGGGTGGGCAGGACTGGGTGAGGGTGAGGACAGGGACTCTGTCAGGCTCTTCCTCAGGACATGTGCAGGGGCTCTCTGTAGACCCAGAGCCCCCCCTCAAATGGCACCCCTCTTCCAGCCCTCAGGCTGCGGCAGGATGTGGAGAGCTGGGGACAGTTCCTAGTAACGCTTGGATAGCCACTAATGTCCACCCCTCTCCTCTGGTCATAAAGGCTTTGGCCTAGGAGCAGAGAATAGGGGACTTCAGCCCTGCACATTTATTTGCCCTCTCAGAGGCCAAGAAGTCAGCGCCAGGCCTGGGGCCAGAGCTCTGGGAGGAGGAGGGTGCCCCTCCTCTCCCGGCATGCTGGTGGGGAAACTGAAAAAATTCACCCCTCCCCCAGCTCCTGCTTCCTGACTGGGAATGGACAGGTATTGCAGGAGGGGTACGGACGCTCCCTGGCAAGCTCAGAGGGAAACAACCTGGGCGCGAGCTTTCGACAAAAGCGCGTTTACTGTTTACTATGTAGCAGGCACCGCGGGTCTGTCCAGAACAAAGCAGACTCCCCGCCTTCCCATCTAGCGCGTCTCTAGGGGTGTTGCAATTTTAAATAGGCTTGAGCTTAGGAAAGAGGGCAAGTGTTTCTGGTGCAGGGAGAGCATGACTGCAGGGCAGGTGAGACTGGGGCATGCGGGAAGAGCGACTTTTTGGTGTGAGGCTGGAGGTCTTGTGTGAGGCTGGAGGTCTTGTCCTCGGATTCCCCCCAGCTCCTGCAGCCCCCCACCCCATCTTTTTTTTTTTTTTTTTTTTTTTTGAGACAAGGTCTCACTATGCAGTTCAGGCTGGCCTTGAGCTCACTTTTTGTAGCCCAGACTGGTCTTGAACTCTCACCGATCCTCCTGTCTCAGCCTCCCAAGTGCTAGGATTGCAGGCGTGCGCCACCATGCCCGGCTCTTCTTATGTATTTGGTACAGGGTCTCACTATGTAGCTCAGATTCATAGTGATCCTCCTGTTTGCAGCCTCCCCAGCACAGGGACTACAAGTGTTGCCCCCGGGGGTGGGGCCGGCACAGTATGTGGTGCTGGGGATTGAAACCCAGTCCCTGAGCTTGCCTAAGCAAGTGCTTAGTCCGCTGAGCTATCTCATCCGTCCCCATAGCCCCTTTTCTAGACCCTTTCCCCCAGGACAGTTAATGAGAGTCAGGAAGAGACTTGAGCCAGGCTTTCTTTGGAAAGAACATCAACAAATGAAAAGGCAATTGCAAGGAAACTAATAGTAGTAGATCTCCGCCCTCAGCTACAGGTGCACGATCATCTTAGTTAATACATCCACAAAACAGTCAACGCGAGTCCCACAGAACCCCAGTCTTGGGCGCTGTAGGGTGCGAACATCTTGGTGGGTCGTGCAGCGGCGCAGACAGCACTCGTAGCGCGCACCTTTCCCTGGCGGCTTAGACACCGCGACGCCGGCAAGGGGCGGGGCCGACGTCAGGGCGGGACCGTACCTGGGCGGGGCCACAGGCCCCTCCCCCGGGTCCGGCGCGGGCGGGCTGAGCCAGCCGGCTCTGCATAAAGAGGCGTGCGGAGGCGGGCGAGGCTCAGTCGGCTGGAGCGCGTGCCAGAGCGGTACACGTGTCTCCTCGGAGTTAGGCCCTCAGTTTACCCCGGTTTCTACGCCCCGCAGGCTCGGCGCGCCGGGTCGACCACCCTTGGTGTTTTCCGACCCTACCCCATCGCGCGGCTTTCCTCGATCGGAGGCCCAACTTGGCCGAACTACTTTGTCCCTAGAGCGGCGCAGTGGGGGGTGGGGGGAGGGACCGGACACTGCGCATGCGGAGCTCCAAATTCAAACAGCTGTTTGCAGGGGCTGCAAGCAGGCTGCCGCGGAGTGCGGGGGCTACAGGGAGCTTTCTGGAGGAGGCGGCTGCCCGACAGCCATGGTGGACCGAGGTCCTCTGCTCACCTCGGCCATCATCTTCTACCTGGCCATCGGGGCGGCGATCTTCGAAGTGCTGGAGGAGCCACACTGGAAGGAGGCCAAGAAAAACTATTATACGCAGAAGTTGCATCTACAGCGCGAGTTCCCGTGCCTAAGCCAGGAGGGCCTGGACAAGATCCTTCAGGTGAGTTGCTCCCGGTACCCCCAATGACACCTGAGGCTGGGGGTTCAGGGATACGAACTCTGATGACTCTCAGGTCCTGGGCTGACGGGAAACCAAGTCCCCTCTCGCATCTGTCGCTCGCCGCGGGTCTCGGAGGTCGTCCATGCGCCGAGACTCGTCGCTCCGGGGAAAAACTTAGGGCTGACTCCGTACTAAACTGGGGCCCGCGGTGTGGGTACCTCCCTCTTTGGAGGGAGGCTGTGGGGCGGATAAAGTTTATCTTTTCTTGGAGACGCTCCCGGAGTCCGGGAGCCGAGCCGGGTGCCACCCTTCGCGGCTCCATTTCCCCGCTCTGGGGCTAGGGCCGCCCTATCCAGCTTCTGAACTTCGCAGAGCTGTGCAAGGCCCCCTCCCCCACCACCCAAACCTGGGCAAAGTCTCCCTGTCCCCAAGGGGCTCCGGAGGTGCGGGGAGTTCTGTTGCCTGAGCGCACGAGATGAGGGTTGGTGGCTGGAATGCTGCGGACGAGGTCAGGCTTCCAGGAAGGCTTATCTCGCGGAGACATTCCTCAAGGGCTTGGAGTTAAACTTCGTGAAAGCAGCAGGTTGCACCAGCGAGCAAAACCCAGGTTGAACCTTCTTTGCAGGGCGGAAGGATTTTGTATGGAAGGGGGGCGTGTGAGGGGTGCTACCCGTGTTGGCATTGCCACCCCCTTCTGGCACTCCCGCCTAGTGAGTGCACTGGCCTTGGGTAAGCTGGGGTGGCAATGCTTAGCTAGGACTTTGGGCCACTTTGGGGACCAGCTCTTGCTCTGACTCAGCTCTTTGAAAGCTCAGCTTCCGCGGTACCCTTTCTGGCTAGCTTCTAAAGGTCTCACTAGGTGAGCTAGGGTAGGTGGTATCGTCGAAGGTACTGCATTGCCTCTGGGGTGGAAGACAGCAGGAAAGGGATCCAACGAGTAACGTTTACCCTGCAGCAGTTCTGTGGTACCGTGTGCCTCCTCAGTGTTCTCAGTTTTCCTATATGTGGAATGGAATGTTGTCTTTGTCTTTCCCCGCTCTATGCTTTGTAGGGTTAAATGCATTTGGAAATCACGATGTCTTGCCAGTACTACCTTCTTTTTGTTCCTAGACCAGAACATTCACACAATGAGCATTTAGATGCTCCTGGGAAGCAGGGCCTATAGAGACCCTTGTCCTCCAGTGACGTCCTCTGGTGACCGGTGGAGGGCTGGCAGGTGCTGTGTTGCATTTCAGTGGCTTCTCCTTCCTGCCCCGGGTCAGTGTCCAGGGTGAGGGGAGGCGAGGTTGGGAGTGAGCTTCCGAGGACTTTTGGTTGTTTTTCTGCTCCTCCTATCAAGAATTCCAGAACAGTACGTGTTCTTTCTGTGGGGAGGCTCGTGTGCGTTGCTGGAGCAATAGGGTCGCTTTATGATTTCCCTCGAGAAAACAATCCTTCCGGAGGAAGGAGTTTTTGTTTAGTTTGCTCTGGGGCTTTATTTGTGGGGGGAGGGGAGGATGCTGAAGCCTTGAGCTGCCCTCGGGCTGTTTCCCTCTCCGGCTGCTGCCCCGGCAGGGGAAGGAAGGAAAGAATTCAAGGCTAGATGTGGGAAAATAAACTTAAAACAGAAGGACAGGGGAAGGAGGTGGCAGTGGCCCAGGGTTTAGGCTGCCGGGTGCAGCTGGTGGTGGTAGCTTTGAAGGCTAGAGGGTTTCCTTAAGGTGTTAAGACAGACAGGACATCCTTCATGTTCGAGTCCCACCAATCTATCAACAGTTAAACCCCCGCTCCCCCCAAAAAAGTGGATAGATAACATTTATTTATTTATTTATCTCTTTTGAGACAGGGTCTCGCTATGCAGTTCAGGCTGGCCTTGAGCTCAGTTTTGTAGCCCAGCCTGGTCTCGAACTTGTGCCGATCATCCTGTGTCAGCCTCCCAAGTGCTGGGATTACAGGCGTGCGCCACCACACCCGGCAAAGGTAGATAACTTTTTTTTTTTTTTTTTGTCTTTTTGAGACAGGGTCTCACTATGCAGTTCAGGCTGGTCTCGAACTCACATTGATCCTCCTTCCTCAGCCTCCCAAGTGCTGGGATTACAGGCGTGTGCCACCACGCCCGGCAAAGCTAGATAACTTTTAGAGGGATTTGGGCATTAGGCCAATCTGATTTGGACACTGGTTACAGATAAGTTCTTCAACACAGACATCTCCATCCTTATGCTCAGTTAAAAATAAAATAAAAAACAACAATAAGAAAAGCTCAGGTGAACTGGGACTGGGACTGTTCCCTCCCTTCATAGGAAAAATAGCCAAGAAGTGAAAACCAGTGGAAGCTTTTCCTAGCAGGAGTTTTCATCTACAGATAGCTGCCTTGCCAGGCTTTCCTATCTGTGACTTGGGGCATTGCCTCACTCTCAGGAAATTGGTTTAAGGAAACAGGAAAACTCACAAAAATCTTCTTTCTTGCTGGGCTGTTTGGACGTCTTCCACCTGAAGGCTCCTCTCTGCTGGTAGCTTCTGAACCGCCTTGAGATCCCTAAGCCCCTCGAGGAATTCCAGGGGTGGGGGGTGCAGCTTGGGCTAGGATTTGTTTCTCTTACCCACTTCCACATGCATAAGAAAGGGAGGTAATCACTTCTCTTTAGAAATACTTCTGAAGGCCTCGGGCGCTTCCTCCCTTGCTTACCTCTGGGTGGACCACAAGGTTGCTCCTCTTTCTGCCTCTTGAATCTGTACTCCAGCCCTTGCTGTATCAGGGTTTTGGTGGCCAGCTCTCCACCTTTTCGGCTCTTTTCTGTATTGTCGTGACTTACGCAAGGAGTGCCAGCGTTGACTGCACTTCTCACGGTGTTGGGTCTTGCCCATGGGTCATCTCAGGAGACAGGGCACAGGTTGCTTTTGCCAGGTGGCTTGACCCGGTCCCCATGCAAGCCACTTGACTTACCTTCGCCTGTTTTCCCTCATCTGCAAAACCAGGGCTTAGTGAGGCTCCGGGAAAGGAAAAACATACGCAAGATACTGATAGAGGGCACCAGGTTTCCTGCCTCTGGCGGTTGTGTTTATTGAGCACTGTGGGGAAGTTGGCTTCTCAAGTGCTCTGCCTGCAGTACCAGGACGTTGTGCCTTCAGATAAGGACAGTGAAGCTCTGAGAAGTTAAAGTGGCCACCAAGACACACCAGAGGCACAGCCTGGAGGATGCCCCCAGGCCTCCACCATAGCCTACGCCCTCAGCTACCCTGGCCCCCTCCTGGACCTGTGAAGCAGCTGAATTGTTATTCTCTAAGTGAGCCCAGTAAATTTGTTCAGCTGCACTCTGGACTGCTAGGAAATTGCTTTCTGTCTTCTCTTCTCCTGAGTAGCCACTGCACGCAGGCGCTGGCCCCTACCTACTCCCTGTGGGACGGAAGCAGTGCATCATTGTAGCCCTCTGTGCTTGACCTTTTGGAAGCCCCCTCTATGTGTGAAGCCCCCTGAAAGCAGAAGGCTGAGTTGAAGGGAAGGGATGGGGTGGCAGCGGCTTCTGCCTCTGGCTTACAATGCTCATAAAAAAAAACGAGGGGTCTGAGCTCCCCACCTGGCACCAGGCACCTTGATTAAGCCCTTTATGTACCCCCTCTCTATGTTCTCTGAATCTATTCCACAAATGAGGGAGGTAAGGTGACGCAACTAACCCAGGCTCATACTTGGGTTTTCAGATCTCAGGTGTCCTGGGACGTGTCAACCAATATTTTATTTACATCTTCGGAGCCCAGGGCCTTGCCCAGGCCAGGCAAGCTCTCTATTGAGGCCCCCCCCTCCCCGGCCTGTCCACAGCATTTATTAGCTGCTCACTGAGCTCCTAGGGGCAAGGACACAAAAACACCATTTCCAGAAACCTTGGCCTCCACGGACATCGTCCCCTCCTAAGCACCACAGTGCCTGTCATACTCCAGAGCTGGCCACGTTTCTCTATCCACTTTGCAAGCTCTTGATACTGTATACACAGCCTGCAGCAGCAGTAGTGAGGCTCTTCTGGTTTGAGGTTCTGACATGTTGCTAATGCCCACCTTCCTTCCCGAATTTGCAAAGCCGCGTCAAGCAGCATCCCCTGCTTACGTGTGACCAAAATGCCCGGACTGGGATGCGTAGAACTTTATGGAGAGCTGAGGGTTAATAGGAACCCACCCTCCCCACCCCCACTGCACGCTTTGTTTCAGGCCTGGGTGGAAATTGTAAAACCCCCTAGTCCGCTTAAACTGCCTTTGTGAGTAAAAGGAGCACAATAGGTCTTTTGATTCTGAAGGCTCGAGAGGCCTCACCTCATTAGTTCCAGCTTGGATTCTCACCCTCTCTCCTCATCCTCTCTCACCCTCTCTCGGTCTGCAGAAGGGAACGAGTAGGCAAGTTTGGGATTGTGAGAGCAAATGCAAGGGAAAGATCCCATCCTCTTGGCTTGTTCTTTTATCCACTGGGAGTTGAGGGCTGCCAAAGATAAAATAAAATCCAACGAAACAAAAGCCCTTAAACTGATAAGTCCGCTTTAGTTAACCGCCTTGGTGGAAAGTGAGTTTTTATTGTCGTTGCTGAGAATTTTCCTAGAGCCTTCAGGATGATTGTGCAGTGCACAGGAACCGACAACGGAGGATAGAAATTTGCAAGTGTTGAAAGGCTCTGGGGGAATCTGGAGGGGGTGGTGGTGATTGCTGCTCTTAAGTATTTTCCTGGGGTTTTGCCCTATTTATAGTCTGGCGTTTAAGAGAAACACAATCCTCCCGTTTCGGACGCTGCGCCTGGCCGGGCCTGACCTCGGGCCAGAGGCTTTCATCTTGAACTTGGCTGTCTGCTGGGAGATCGGGCTCAGCTCCCAGCACTGCGATTGTGTTGGGGGCGAGAGACAGGGAAGTGTGATACTTTGGGCTGCAGAGGAGCGCAGCTCTTGGGACAGAGCCCCCAAGGGAGTTTTGGTGCCAGTCCTGTGTGCTGGGTCTGCCTGCGGGGCGCTGGCGAGACCTGGGGTAAGAAGGAGAAGTGAGGTGGGGAGAGCCCAGGAAATGCATGCGCCTCTTCCCGTGGGCTGCCCCTTCAGGGGGTGGAGGAGGTCGAGGTGCTTCTCTGGCACTGTCGTTTAAGTCCCCTTGGATCCTGGAAGAAGAGAGCTGGACATGCAGCGCACGCTGCTCTAAGCAGGGCGCTCTCCAAGGGTGCCCCGCAGAGCCCAGCTCCTGCCGAAGCAGTGCCCACTGCCCTGGGTGCCTGCCCGCTCTGGTGGTTGGTGGTCCCCGAAGGCTCCCCTTGACTGGTGTCTGGCACAGAGCTACTCAGGAGGATTGAAAGGCGTCAGCCTCTGAAACTTCGAGAGACTCCGAATTATTTATTTATTTATTTGTCTTTTTGAGACAGGGTCTCGCTATGCAGTTGAGGCTGGCCTTGAACTCACTTTGTAGCCCAGGCTGGTCTCAAACTCACACTGATCCTCCTGCCTCAGCCTCCCAAGTGCTGGAGTTACAGGCGTGAGCCACCACACCCGGCTCTGAGTTCTGAATTTCTTACTAAGAACCTAACTAAACTGATACACTAAAAAAAGATTTTGGAATATTTGCTTATGCTTTATAACTGTTTATACTGTTTTTTTTTTTTTTTAATAACTGTTTATACTGTTGTGACACAGATCTTCAGGACTTTCATTTTGCAAAACCAAGAGTATACCCAGGTCAAGAGTCCTGGGTCTGTACCCAGTAATCACCATCCTGCTTTCTGTTTCTTTGAATTCTGCCACTCCAGATACCTCTTATCTATTGGATCACATGGTGATCTTTGTCTTGGTGTGTATGCAATAGGGCAACCACCTTGGAAAACAGGGTGGGGATTCTCCAGACAGTTAAAAGCACATCTGCCAGCTGATGTAATGAGCTCACTGCTCATCAACTGGGTTTTATTTTTTCTTGGAGATAGGATCGGATAGGATCTTACTGTATAGTCCAGGCTGGCCTTGAACTCACCATGTAGCCCAAGCTGCCTCAAAATTGAGGCAGTCTTCCTGCCTCGGCCTCCTGAGTGCTGCAAAGACAGGCATGTACCACCACATCTGGCTCAGCTAAATTTTTTAATTACACAACTAGAAGAAGAGGGGCTTTGGCTCTAGCCCATAGCCTCTGGGATCATGGTCGTCCTGAAGCCACAGGCCAGAAAAATCCAAAGTTAGACACTGGAGCCCTCTTAAGTCTGTAATGAATCTGAAGCCCCATCAGGCTTTTGTGATTTTCAAGGAGAGGGGAGTGGGTGACCTTTCAGAACTGTCCCTCTTTTTTCATTGTCATTTGCAACTTAAGAAAAGTTGAAGATTCCACCCCAAAGTTGCTGTAGGCAGCTCCCTTACCCACTGAGTGATAAGGATGCCTCAGCCTTCCTTTTGATATGGGAGAAAGAAACTCCCGAGATGCCTGTCGGAAATGAGTTAGTATTCTCTATAATCGAGGGATGAATTCTAGGAACAGTGGCAGTTAAGGGGTAGGCTCTTTTTTTTTTTTTTTTTGTCTTTTTGAGACAGGGTCTCGCTATGCAGTTGAGGCTGGTCCTGCGCTCACTTTTGTAGCCCAGGCTGGTCTCGAACTCGCACCAATCCTCCTGCCTCAGCCTCCCAAGTGCTGGGATTACAGGCATGAGCCACCACGTCCGGCTAAGGGGTAGGCTCTTGATTAAGGGAAAGAAAGGGACAGAAGGGGGCCCAGAAAGTGGGTCGCCCCACAATATCTCTTTTCAAGGGGTTTACTGAGCAAAGCTCTGAGGTGAGGCGGATTCAAGGTGAAATAGCTGCAACCAGTAAAGTTACAAATGCAGGTGCTTAGGTAATGTTGGTCCAACAGGAAATCACGAGGTGTGTAGGATGTGTGGCAAGACTATGTGAACCAAAGAGGGTGTAAGAAGTGGAGTCAGTGGGGTACTGCTGATTAAACGGGGATCAAACTGGGAAGCAAGTCACATAGTAGGTGCACAGGGGAAGGACAAGGTCTTTTCCAGAAGGGGGTGGGCTAAGAGGTTTGATCTTACGCTGCAAAGTGACGGGTGCCTGCTTAGCCTATCAGTCACTGCTGCTCTTCCCTAAGAAAGACGCGAGGGAGTAGTTCTTCCAGATCTGGCCTTCAGTAGCTGTACTGCCAGTCACGGTGATTTTCTGCATCAGCCTATGAAGGCCCAGACTAGTCTGATTACCTGTGTTTCTGCCTAAGTTAGCTGTCTGTGATACTTTTCTCCTGACCAGTGGTAGTTTCCCAGAAAGCTCTAGAAGCTGATGGCCCAGCCCCTTACTCCAGTTTTCAGTAAGAGCAAAGATAGCCCTCCCATTTGCCCATCCCAGGATGCCCCTTCGTCACCCTTGTCAGAGAACTGGGGATGCTGTGCCCAGCTTTACACTGTTCCTGAGGCCTGTAGACTTTTTGTGCTGAGTTACTTCAACCTTCAGTTCAACCTTCAGAGCCCTGGGTGGGGTAAGGGGAGCACAGAGGGTCTCTGTCCCATGTGGTCCCCCCCCTCCCGCTGTCAGTGAGTTCTATCTGCTGAGTGAAGCCTCGGAAGCCCCAGCCTGGTCTGCGCAGAGAGGAAATTGGGCCTAGGCGGTGACATGAGGGGAAATGGAGACCTGAGTGCTGAGCGACGGGCTGCAGATGGTAGAGCTGGGAGAGCGCGACCAGGGCCTGAGGGCCACGGAGGGCTCAGTTCCTGCTTCCTGACACCTCTGCGGTTCGGCTGCTAAGGAACCTAGCCCTGAACTCTGGGAGCCCTGAATCTGGAGGTGGAGGTCAGGAACTCTCAGGGATTTACCTCAGGAAGGGCACCTGGGGGATTTTCCAGGCGTGCACCCAGAAGAGATGCATTTTCACTTCTGGGCTTGCAGTTGATAGGGGTACGAGGTGAGGCTGTGGCTGGCAGTCCTGGGCACCACGTAGGGGTGCCTGGCCATTACTGGTGTCTCCTTGAGCCAGGTTTTTGGGCTGGGAGTCACTGCTGTTCCCCCTGGCCAGGAGCCCCGAGGCTAGATGAATTGTTTGCTCTGTGTGCAGCAAGCTGGGGAGAGGGCTGAGGTTCTGCCTCCCTTGCTGCCTCGGGGGGGCTTTGGTTCTGCGTCTGAGAGGAGGGACAACCACAGCAGGAGGTGACACCTCAAGTGGGAGTTGAGGCCATAGGCCTTGGCCGTGCGTGTCGTCTCCCTGGTCCCCGTGCAGTCATCCTCTGCAGTGGGCTCCCGAGAGCTCAGAGCAGAAGCCAGGCATCTGTGAGTGACCTCCTTGGAGCCTCCAGGGTGCTGACCAGTGTGACCTCGTCCACGACGTAGGTTGTTAGTTCAGGGTCTCCCTCATGCCCATAGATCAAGCCAGTGCTGACATGTTTGACGGAGTGTCCTGTCCGGTGCATGTGACAGGTGACTTGCTAAGCCGTCTTAGCAGTCCTGTGTCCCATTTCTCTGGGTGCCTTGTACCTTCCTGGTACGGCTCAGGTGCACTGAGCTGATCTGGAGATGGGGATGAGGGAGGCTGACAGAATCTCCAAAGTGCGCACTAAAGCTCTCCACTCTTCCCTGTTTCTCTCGAATTAACCCAGCACAACCCCCCCCCCCGCCCCCAGGAATGATGGTGCAGCGCCTGAACTTGTGGTCTGTTTTACTTCTCCCTCCACTCCAGAGGCAAGACTTGGCTAAAGACTTCCTTTTGGAGGGATCCTGGATCCAGGCAGTAGCCACCCAGGAACTGAGGGCAGGGCTGGGCCCTCCTAGAGCACCTTCGGTGGTACTCAGGGCACTTTGATTTTCTCTGAAATGTAGGTTCTTTTTCTTCTCCACTATCTTCAGTGCTTGGATCTTCTGCTGAGCCAGTTGGGCAGGGTTGCACGCACTCCTAACTGTCGTCACTTTGACTGCCGCCAATAATCCAGCTGCGGCTGCTTAGCCAGGCCTATCCTCCAAGAGGACACTGGTCTGGAGTCTGGGAGGGGAGACCGGCCTGGGTGGCTGGTGGCAGGATCCGCCTTGCCCGATTGTGGAGCTGGAGGCTGGCCCTGTGGCTGCCCAGAGTCTTGCCAGCCACATCAGGAGGAAGAGATGAAGAACCGTGCGTCTGTGTGGTCCCGAGCTGGAGCTGGAGCTGGGGCTGAGGATGAGGAAGCCTTTATTTGAGCCACAGGGTTCGGCTTGTTCCCTAGTTTCTGCTGTGATGCTGGCCAGATTTCACCTTCCAGATTCATCTGCTCACAGAATTAGGCCCAGGTAGTAAGAACGTGACTTGAGCAGTGGCTGCAGGTCTCTGTCCCCAGGCCAGTCATTGTTAGCGGCACATGGTAAGTGGCTGGGCTCTAGCCTTCCTTGTCTTGTGGCTTGCGGGTGTTGTGCTCGGCGCCCTGCAGTGAGCTAGGCTTGGAGGGGGTCTCAGATGTGGAGACCTTCAGGGCTGGAAGCCTAATCAGCAGAGGTCAAGGTCACGGCCAACGCTTTGGCCCTTGGTTTGGCAGGTTGTGAACTGTTGAAAGAGGTGGCTTCCGTGACTGAATTTAGTCCCGCATCTCCCATTATCCCTTTAAGCCACACCAGTTGGGGCTTGGTAAGGAAAGGCGTAAGTTCTAAATTGACATATAATAACTGCATTTTTATGGGATACTGTGTGATAACTCCTTGGTGCGTGTGTATAATGTGTCATCGAGGCTGGGCAGTTACGTTTCCATCTGCTTATCACGTATGTCTGGACTCTCCCATCTCTTCCAGTTCTTCATAAAATGTGCAATAAGTTTCTGCCATCTTTGGTCCATGACTGTGCTGCAGACACAAGAGCTTGTCCCTTTCCCCAGTGGCCCTTCTAGCCTTAGTGGCCACCATCCCGCTCTCTCCTTGGGCATTTTTTTTTTTTTTTTAGATTGCGTGCAACTGAGAATTTGTGCCACTTGCCTTTCTGTGCCTGGTGAGGACCAGCTTCCAAGCCCTAGCTGGGTGGGATTTCTGTGTCCCACCTGGATGTCACGTCCTTGTCTACCAAGCCCGAGACACTGAGGCACGTTGCCTCCTCGGAATGTACCTCTCATCACCTCTACCTGTGTAGGAGTGGAGATGAGGAGAAAGCTCTGCAGGGCAGCCTCCAGCTGGCTCCCTGCTGGCGTTCCCTTTAGCTGGCACATGCAGAAAAAACAAACACCTTCCCCCAACGTGGTGTGTGTTGACAGGAGCCCCAGGAGCCCGGTCCTCTGTTCCCCAACCCATCCCTTGTTTATTAGGCTCTCCCTGCACCCTGGGGGTGATGGCAGTGGAGGCTGCTCCTGTCAGCCATGGCGCTGAGCGGCCGGCTCCCTGTCCTCCCTTGTAGGCGAGGTGCTGCAGGGGACCTGTGGTTTCTGCTCTCAAGGAACTTGAGATGCGTGAAGCAGATGCGCAGGCCTGCGTGCAGCAGCTGTTGGCCAAGCACGCAGCAGCGGCTGGGCACGTGCCGGCCGTGCGCCCAGACCCGCTGGTGGATCTCTGCAAGGAGAGCGAGCCCTGGCTCCTGTAGCTTTCTAGAGACTGTCCGCCAACCTTAGGCTGCAGAAAGCATGAAGGCAGGAGGCACACAGCTGGGATGGGTGGGGGGTAGGTGACACCTGTGCCCTCAGAGCCTTCCCAGGAGTGAGGGGAAAGCCCTGCTGGAGGCGGGCAGCTCCCCAGCATGGCCTGGTAATCGCTCCTTTGGCGCCTGCAGAGCCTGCCTTGCCTGCTTTGCACTGCTTTTCCCCTGGCCCACCCTGCAGGGAGGGAGCAGAAGTGTTTTCAGGGTGTTGCCTGCGGCACCTGAGCGACACGGCCCAGCCCTCATGAGATGCTTGAAGACAAACAAACTTCTGCCGGCGCGCACACCCAGGGTCTGTGCTGACCCATTTACTTGTGAGCTCCACCCCGGGTCTTGACTTTTCAGGGCTTTTGCAGCCAAATGGATGCTTGCCAGTTTGTTAGATGGGAGCTGGAGGCCCGGTGAAGAGTAGTTAAGCTGGGGGTCAGACCCTCTCTGGAGCCTGCTTCATGTTAATTGAGCGTGGAGGGCCCAGGCCTTGGGACTTTCTTCCCCAAGCCCTTTCCCACCTGCTTGCTAAACTTTTTTTTTTAACATTGCCTTTGGATTCGAGACCTCTCCTTAGCTTGCCTGAGGCCCTGAGTTCAAGCCCCAGCAGCGCCCCACTCCAGGCTGCTTCCCCAGAGTCTGCCCACCAGGAACATTCGGGTTGCTCTTTTTAGCTCATCTTTGGGGGGTTACTTGAGGTGGGGACAGCTTATGCTCGAGGCTCCTCCCCTGGCAGCAAATCCTAAATGTGAGGCTGGAAGGAGCCTCCTGGTTCTTGGTCTGAACTGCTGGAGCCAAGGCCCAGGCTTTGGGAGATGTTGTACAACTTGTCCAGGGTGAGGACTGCATGCCCTGGGTCATAAAGGAGCAATTAGGGCGTGGTGGGGCAGTTAGGGAAGGGAAGGCCTCTTGGAAGGTGGCCCCAAACAGTTAAAGGTGGTTGCCACACCTGCTAATGGGCCCCCTGGTCAATGACCCAGCTGTCAGGGAACCTGGTGGACACAACATGACCTCAGAACGGGAAAACATTCCGGGTTCTCCTCCCTCAGACTAAAAGAGCCAAAGCCTGTGAATAGCCTCAGGCGGATTGAACTCTGTTGTACGTGGCCGGGCTTCTTTCTGGGCTCCCAGTGATTGCGCGTGCCAGGAAGGGCAGGCTGGCTCTGACCCCGTGTGCTAAGTGCACAGCAAGTTTCAACTTTAACAAGAAGTCTTTCTAGCCGCTGATAGCAGAGGACTTTGGAGGCAAGGGTGGGGGTGGCGTGCCAGCCACACAATGCTCAGTGATAAGGACACTTGTGGGTGGCAGCCTGAGCCCGGGCCTCCCTCCGGCGCTGCTCAGCTGCCTGTCATCGAGCTGCCTCTGCGCGCTGCTTTATCTCCAGCCTGCTCAGCCACGAGCCACTCCTACTCAGACCAGAGTTCCTACACAGACGCGGCTGCCCTGGCATGCACAAGGAAGTGTGCTGGGACCGAGAGGCTCGACACTCTCTTACTGTTGTATCAGGGCCACCCTGACTGCCTGTAGGTTTGTTAGCATGGAAAGTCTTAGATCAGGAAATGCAGATATTGTATGTATACGTCACGGGCTGTCGTTTAGTGCCCCCCCTTCCACTTGTCACTTCGGCAGCCTCTGCGGGGCCTCTAACCTCCATTCATGGCTTCAATTTTTGCCTCTTATCCCCTGATTTGTGAGTCAGGGGACCTGGGGCCCTAGAAACCCCCCAAAAAGAATCAAAGAGCCGAAGGGCCATCGGAGTCCACACAATGACCTGCCCGTCCCTGCTACCTAAGTCCTCAGTTTAGCACATCCTTGCCCTTGCCCTGCTGGCTCTGCTAGGGCTTCATCTCCAGGATGAGACTCTCTTCTATGTCCTGCGCCTTGTTGGGCGTCAGCTTCCGCTGTGGCTGGACCTGTCTGGATGCTGTCTGCAGGGCGGGGGCAGGTGGGTTGCTCCCTCACATGCTGCGGCCTCCAGCAGACCCCTTCTGGATGTGTATCTTGGCAGAGGTGTTCTGTGTGTCTGGTGCAGTGCCCTTGCTTTTCCCGTGTCCGCTGGTGCAGGATGGACGTGGGTACCTGTTCACATGCGGCCCCAGCGTCCTGTTCAAATAAAACTCACCCCCTGGGTCAAGGAATGCATCCTGACAGCGCTGGTTTTGGAAGACAGCCCTCCCGCTTCACAGCGTCCCCACCCACTCCTGAGCTGAGCAGCGGGGCGGGAATGGGGAGCCTCTTTCCACAAGGATAGGTGCTGAGTGGGCAGAATGGGGCAGATTTTGCAGGAGTGTCTGGTCAGCAAGCCCACTTGGCAGGAAAGGGGAGGGTGTCCTGATGGTCACCGTCTCCACTCAGCTCCCGCCACTCCTCCTGGACTCTGCCCCAGCTCCCCTGTGCCCTGGAATGGCTTGGGCTCTCTCTTGCTGGGTCCTGGGCTTGCTCTCGGGTTTGCTGTGTGCGTAGGCCAGGCCACTATACCTCTCTGAGCCAAGAACTTGCTCACAGAGGCCAAGGAAATACTGAATGTCAGCTGCATGCCGTTCACCCATTGAAGGCTTTGGGCATTAACAGTGATGCTAGACGCCACCTGCTTTTGAGGCTGGCATGACCTTAGTCACTGGGCCTATGTGCTCCAGGGTGAAAAGTTGCTGAGGCTGGAGCTGTTGGGAAAGGCCCCTGACCCTGGCTTGGGGATTGTCTTCCT
Source organism: Myocastor coypus (assembly GCA_004027025.1). Taxonomy (NCBI): domain Eukaryota; kingdom Metazoa; phylum Chordata; class Mammalia; order Rodentia; family Myocastoridae; genus Myocastor; species Myocastor coypus. The sequence goes on along the minus strand of PVJA010015398.1, from coordinate 26,192 downwards.
TAGAGCCCCTTGGCTCTGGGGACACCCCCACCCTGCTGCAGCCAGCAAGCTGGGTTTCGCCCTGTGCGTACTCCTGTCTGCCCCGCTGGATCCCAAACCTAGCGCCGCCTCAGAGGGTAATTATTAATGAATGTCCTGAACTTTTCACCTTTGGTCTCTCTCCCAGTAGCCCCCAAACCTAGAGGCTGCTGCTGCCCCCTCAAGCAGGCCACCTCCAGTCTAAGGAGGGCCTGCAGCACTCCCCATCTCGAAAGCACCCCTGCTGGCTGAGCTCTCTTACCCCTTATCCATGCCCGGCCACCCTCCTGGCTGGGGACACCGCATTCTCCTTGGGCAGGTGGTGGCTGCATACCTCTCCGTGAGCTGCTCTGCAGGTCCCTGGGCCAAGACAGAGCCGTGTCAAAGTCCTGTTCTGCAAGGGCCCTGTGTCGTCCACCAGGCCCACTGGGGACTCACAAGGGTCAGTTTGCACACGTGTGTGTGTGTGTGTGTGTGTGTGTGTGTGTGTGTGTGTGTGTGTAGACCCCAGGGCCAAAGCTGCATGTGGTCAGGGCTTCCTCTGCATGTTGTGCGTTGGTGACCTTGTGTATGGTGAGTCTTAACCGCTGAGCTCCCCGAAGTCGGTTCTTGTCTGACTGACTCCTGCTCACCTCTTCCCTGGGCCTCGGCCTACACGGTTCCGTTTCGGGCTCTGGTTTTCTCTCTGGGACAGTGAGAGAGCCATTGTGCTTGGGGGCCAGAGCGAGTGGTTTCCGCTCAGCGATTCTCAGAGTGATTCAGAGTTAAGAGGCAGACTCCAGGCCTACAAACACGGCCGAGGGAGGGGTGCAAGTTAAAGTAGCGTTACGGCTGTTTCTGTTAGCATTGAGTCACAGAAACTCAATTTAAAAACAGAAGCCAGACAGGGCTGTGTTGGGGAGACAGGATTATTGATGGCTTTTTCTTTTTCTGCCTCTCACATTTTCTGTAATGTGGTCACATTGCTTTTATAAACAAAAAACCAAAAACCAAGAAACAAATTCATTTTCCTTAAGGGGTGAAGTAGCTGCATGGAACCAGTAGCCAGTTCTGCACTGGTCATTTTTAACTTCAGAGGAGCACAAAGCTGACATGAACATGGCTTTAGTGGAGGTACCTTGCAAGGCAGTGTCATGCCTGAGGTCGCCCAGCAGTGGCCTGGGACCTGTGGTCTGAGGCCAGTGTGTAAATGCTAGGCAGTAGGCAGTAGCTGCTGAGGCTCAAGGGTCCTAGGGGACCAGGGTGTGGGCTGTGGGCTGTGGTTCACAGCCCAGACTTGAGATTGTGTCCTGGCCTGTCCACGTGCCTGGGAAACTGTGTAGCTCCTCAGTGTCACCAGGCGGTGTCCCCAAGGGGAGAGGGACCTCCAGAGCCAGTGGGTCCTCTGATCGCTTCCAGCTCTGAGGAGTCCCTGAAGGTCCCAAGAATCCTTGCTGTCCTTTTAAGAATTTTTTTAAATTTTTAAATTTTTATTTTTATTTTTCTTGGTTCAGAACTTTTGTTTGTTTATTTTATTTTTATGGCCGGCTCAACCTGCCCTGAGGGCAGGGCTGGCACAGCATGTGGTGCTGGGGATCAAACCGTGGTCCCTGCAGCTGCCTAAACTTTCCTAAGCAGGCGCTTTAGACCTCTGAGCCATCCTGCCGGGCCCCATCCTTGCTGCCTTTGAGATAAACAGAAATCTACACAGGCAAGATTATCAACGTGGTGGTTGTACACACTTGTAATTCCAGTGCTTGGGTGGCTGAGGCAGGAGGATCTCTGTGAGTTCGTGGCCAGCCCAGGACCATGTGAATGTTTTGTTGAGTCATGAAGATGTTGTGGACAGTGGTCTGTGGCTTGTGGTTACAGTAGTCACTACCTTGTGCTGGGTAGTGATTGTGGCTATTTTTTTAATTTGTTCTTTTTGAGACTGGGTCTTGCTGTGCAGCTCAGGCTGGCCTTGAGCTCACTTTGTAGCCCAAGCTGGTCTCAACTCAGAATGGTCCTCCTGCCTCAGCCTCCCAAGTGCTGGGATTATGGCCCTGTGTGTGGCTATTTAACTTTTATTTTAATAATGAATAAAGTTAACATTGCGTGAGTCTGCGCAGGTGAACATGTCTCCTCTGGACAGAGAGCCTCTGCTTGTTTTCTTGCTGGTAACACAACTGCTCCGGCTGAGAAACTTCTAAAGAAAGGAGGTGTACTTTGGCCCACAGTCCTGATCCAGGGTCGGGGGCAGAGGCCCCATCTGGTGATGGCTGTCTCGCTGGCTGTGTCCTGAGGTGAGGAGAGGCAGAGGGCGCGTGTGTGCACGTGTGTGCACGTGTGTGTCTGGCTTCCTTACAAAGGCTCCGGGATTTAATCATAAGGGCTCCACCCCATGACTTTCTCTAATCCTCACTTCCCAAAAGCCCCACCTCGGATTAAGTTCCCACCCTCTTAAAACCTCATTGAGTGGATGATATTTCAGCACCTGCACCCCTGGGTTGGGCACAGGTCATCCCCACACTGTAGTGGGCGGCCCTGGAGTGCTGGGCTCTGTTGAGGTTCACGGTGCCCATGCTGGCCTCTGTGTGACTCGCCATCTTTCTCTCCTGCTTGAGGGGGAGAGGGGAGAGCTGGCAGCCCGAGCAGGGAAGGGCGCCGTGCCAAGGGCCCGCATGTGAGGCCAGCACAGAGTGGCTTTGCCTATGCAGTCCCAGCAGGCCAGATAGGTCAGCCATTGCTTGGGTCTGAGGGGGCCACACAGTGACTTCAAGGCCGGCCCGGACTCCATAGCAAAAGCTCTGTCTCCAAAAGCACCCCAGAAAAATAGCCTATTTATAGGGATCTCTGTCTTGTTGCTCACGGTCTCAGTTCCTCCTCTGGCCTGTTCCAGCCCCAGCCCAGAGTCTCTCTGTCCCTCTCCCAAGTCTGAAAAGAGCAGAGGTTGGCTGAACAGGCAGGGCCTATGGTAGATTCTGGGCGGAGCAAGTTTGGAGACCCCAGGGTGGACACAGAGCTGGGGCGAGGCGGGCAGTTTGTAGAGCTGGTGGAACCTCTGTCTGGTTTGCTGGTGTCTTTAACCCTGCCTGTGAGGGGGCTTCTCAATCTCCCTCTCTCCTGTCCTGTTGCTTGGGCTTGGAAAGGGTTCAAGCCCTGGGCCTGTCCTGTGCCCGCTGCTGCTTTGCCCACCACTGTTTGAGTCACTCCCAGCCTCAGGCTCCTCCGCTTGGGCAGGGCTGGTGTCTGTCCTTCCTGTTTGGCTCAGTTCTGGGCATGGGGCTGGTGTCCCTCAGTACTTACTGCTTCAGTCGACCTGCCCGGAGCTGTGTGCAGCTAGGATCACCCAATTCTCTGAGGCTCTGGCCTGCTCTTCCTCTGGCCAAATAGGTTGAGCAACATTTAGAGTGAGGGGGCAAAGGCCTCTCTCCTCTCTCCACAGAGCGGAGTAGCCCAGCGGCCGCTGGAGAGTGAGAGGGAGGAAAGCCCCATCCGTGGTCATGCCTCCCACGCTGTCCCCAGGAGCCAGCGACCAGGGGCTTCATCTTGCACACGTGAGTGTGGGAAGGCAGTGTGCCGGAAGTCACTGCGAGGCCAACTTTTTCATCCTGGGCCTCTCAGTGACCCTGGACAATCCTGAGAGGGAGCTCCTGCTCCTGCTCTTCCCCTCTGCTTTTGGGACACGGTCTACAGGGATGAGGGTTCGGCCTCACCAGGTATAGGTCCTGGTCCCAGCCTGCCCTTGGTTGACCTGGGGACCTAGTGGCATCATCTTCCTTTCTTTCAGCAACCCCCAACTCCCAGAGCCCCTGTATTCGTAAACTAGACATTTAAGAAATGGAGAGCCCCCCTGACTCGGTTGTGCCTGGTACTCTTTGGTCCTTTGGCCAAAACCCTGAGAGTTGGGGTGCATTCCCATTTCACAGATGAAGAAACAGGCCGGGACTTGTGGAAATGGGGCGTCCCCAGCGCTACAGAGACCTGTCTTGTCTGCCCGGCGTTCCTGCACCGCCTTTTCCAGAGCTGCGGGAGACTTTCCATTTCCTGTTGCCTGGCCTGGCCCAGGTCTTGGGCCCCAGGTTATGGGATGGGCACTTTCTCAGCCCCCACCACACCCTCGCCTCTGTCCAACCTTTCTGCCCTAGCAAGGCCTGCCTGTACTTTTCCACCCCAAGCAGCACAAAAACAGCTCTGTGCTCCTTAATCTGGTCATGTCCCACGCCCCATTGGCCAGGATGGGAGGTGGGCGGGGGACTGACCACAGGCCAGAGCTTGGGGACAGCTATGCCCGCTGGGGCCCCTCCACCTTCCAACACAGCTGAGGTCAGTGGTGCCACCCACCTGTATATCGACCACCCCTTGCTCGCACTCCGTGGGGATCCTCTTGTGCCACACGCTGTGACCTCCCCTGGTGTAACCGGTATGGTCTGAGAGTGAGATGGGTGGGGTCTGCACTTGCAGGAAGGACCCCCACCGTCCTGCACCAGGGATCAGGAGGCCTCAGTAGCATACCCCCAGTGGTGGGTGACCCAGTCTTCCAGCAGGTTGGGCGTGGGATCTGAGGGTCATCAAGGCAGAAGGCTGCCCCGCCACCTGGGCCCAGGGTAGCATCCGTGCCAAGATGTCTGCCCGCACTTAGTTGCTGGTACTTTCTTGTACAATTTATTCCGGAGAGGATGAAGGCCAGCTGGTGTCTGCCTCCAGCTGGAGACTAAGCCGGAGGAAATTGGCCTGGACTGCGGCCCTGGGGATTTAGGTTAGGGTCAGACAATAAGGAAGGCTGCGTGACAGGTGGCCACTGGCTTGGGGAAAGTGCCTGCAGGGGCTTTGTTGAGAAGGACGAGGGCATCTTCATCTTCTTGCTTGGAACTCCCAAGCAGTGGGAGCAGCCCCCTGCACAGCTCCTGGGGGCCACATGGGTGGAGGGCGTGTTTTGTTCTTAAACTGGCTATTTCCCAGGAACAGAAACCTTTGGAATCCCTCCTTGTGTAGGGCTGGTACCACTGCATGACCCCTCCGGGCTTCTTTTTTGTTTTTTAATTAGTGAAGAGGTTTATAGTTTAACCACTTGGTCGTCTTAAGCAGTTCTAATAAATGGATAGGCTTCATAAGCCCTTATCATCAGAACCCCAGCCTCAAGGATGGGTGGTTACTTATTACCCCAAGCTGCCAGCCGCAGGCGCAGGAAGAGACGGAAGAAAAGCTGGGAAACCTTGTCCTTGGAATGCCCAGCAAGGTGGCCCAGGGCAGGCACCTGGTCCCAGCAGGACCGTTGGCAGCACCAAGCTCAGATGCTGCGGGATCCGTGCGGGACTGGGGGAGACCTGTGGCCACGTGGCTCTCAGGCCCCTTTGGGCATCCGAGGTTGGCCACCCCATCTGTCCCCTCCCACCTGTCTGCTTCCCTGGAATCTTGTTTCAAAGTCCGCAAGGGAGCTGACTCACCAGCATGAGACCTCTGGGTTAGCGGGCGACAGGCACTGGACCTGGAAAGTGACCCCTCTCCCCACTGCCTGTGCTGGTCAGGGCTTCCCACCCACCTCAATTCGCAGCCGGGACCCATGGAAACCTAACACCAGCAGACCACTGGTGCTAGGTTCTGCTGTGGGCCTAGGGGAGAGTGGATGACATCTCTTTCAGAGCAATGGTCAGTTTCTTGCAGGCCGGATAAACACACCGTGCCCCGTGGCATGTTGGGAAGCGGAGGGTACAGGGAAGTGAGGGGCCGGTGTGAGCTGCACTGGGTGTGGCGGGGAGACCTGAGAGGGGGGAAACCAGATTGGGGTGAGGCACTGGCTGTATCTGCACCTACACCAGGCCTTTTCCTCCTGCCTTGTGCTGCCCTGACTGGGCGCGTGTGGTCTTTGAAGTGACCGGTGGCCATCCCAGCTGTGGGTCTCCTGCAGACCTGGGCTTGGGAGGACGGAGGTAAGCGGGTGTGTGGCAGGGCTGCCCTGGATGGAGGCCTCGAGTCAGCAGTTCCTGTGCCTTCCTCGGCGACCTGCTCAGAGGGCTGTTTTTAGAAACCTCGAGCAGCTGGTGACTTTCTTGGGGTGGCTCCTGCCTCCCCCTTTCTAAGGTCAGGGTAAGTCTGCGAGGCCTCGGGGTAGGGAGAGGAAACACGTGCGCACCCTAAAGCAATACGGCCCGAGCCCTGTCCACTCTATGCCAGTGTCTTAGTTACTTTTTACTCATTGATGAGACAAAGACCCAACACTCAAAATGAAGGAAGGAACAGTTTATTTAGCTCACAGTTACTGGAGGTTTCAGTCCATATTCAGCTGGCCCAAGGCTGAGAGGAACGGAGCAGAGAGCATCCAGTTCATGGCGGCGGAACAGCAACAAAATGGCGGCAGAGGTAGCCAACCAAACAGGGCAGCAGAGAGCAACAGCTCTAGTCTGTGTCTCTTTATATTCCAATCAGGCTCTCTGCCTTAGGATATCCACCCTAGACCGCACCCATAGTCCCAGCCATACTCAGATCAATAATCCCATCAGTATTAAAATACATAATCCCAGGGATCATGAATCAAGTCTCAAACTCTAGAAGTCCCCGCCCAATGACTACATGAGGCTTTGGGGGGACAACTAGACATAAACCAAAACAGCCAGGGTCCTGTGTCCCCCATCACTTTCCCGCTGTGCTTGGGTCGTCAGCCACTTCTCAGCCAGGTCCCTGGGGCAGGGTGGGTGGACAGGCTCTGTGAAGAGGAACCATCCTGGGCCCTGGGAGACCTCGGTGAGTTCTTCGGTGCTTTGTGTGGTGTCGCGGTGCCAGTCTTGTCCCTAGCTCTCTTGGCAGACTCTCCCAGATGGGCCATCGATTGCCCTGGTTTCCCTCCATGTGCATGGTGAGATGGTGACAGAGGAATCACAGCTGTCCCAGGTGCTTGGTGCCTTGGGGTCGGGGGAGGAGGGCGATGCTGACCCATGCTGTCACCCCTGGTGACAACTGAAGACGGAGTGGGCAGGCCGGGGAGGGTGCTGCTGCCCTGAAGGACGACCCAGGGCCTGAGTGCAGCCTGGGACTCTTGGAGCCCTGAGCCATCGTGGCGAGGAGGCCTGTCCCTTGTGACTGCACCCCATGGCGATGCCCTGCCCTCCCTCTTGCTCAGGACCACCCAAGTTTGGGGGAGATGCCAGACACCCCAGGGGTCTGATTCCAGGGAGGAGAGGGTCAGCCAGGGAATAGCAGCGCAGGCCTGGGGACCTAGGTCACGGAGGGCTGGGAGCAGAGAGGCGCTGGCAGGTGAAGGGCGGCCATCGTCCTGTCTTGCGTCCTCCTTCAGTGCAGGAGGCAGGGCTGACCCTGAGAACGTGGCTTCTTTCCTGTTCCCCCAGCCACTTCCCGGTAGGCAGCGGCGGTGTGGGACCGGGAAGGCCCCTGCAGCCCGCTGTGTCCACCGCGCGGGGATTTCCCACTTCAACCGTCCAGTGTCCTCCCAGGTCAGCCAGGCCTCACAGCGCTGCCCTGGGTGCAGCTCTCACCGGAGAGCACCTGGCTGCAGGGCCTGAGAACAGTGCACGCAGGGTCACCTGCCTTATTTTCTTTGTCCCTCTGAGCGAGGACAGACCTCCCAGGCCTGTGAAAGTCGGAAACCCAGCAGTCTGTGCTGAAAACCTGCTCCCATCTGGCCCGGCTTTGACCCTGTGAGCGTGAGACCTTGTGAGACCTCTCGTACCTCCAGGCTCAGCAGGGGCTGCTGAGAGATGGCCCGGGAGGGTGGCAGGGGACCCTGCATGCACGCAGGTGGATGTACAGCTGTGCATGCCGCCGTTGCTGTGGGCTGACTGAGGCTGGCTTTGATCCTTTCAGGTCATGGGCAGTGGCTTTGGAAATTAGCAGAGTATTAGTGTCACGGGGGGGGGGGGCACTTTGAAGCCTCAGGCTCCCCTACTGGGGTTTCTGGGGTGTGACCCAATGGGAATATTTATTTCCCAGGCTTCCCAGATTGATATCGACATGTGGTACCAGGCGTAGTGGTGCCTGCCTGATATCCCAGCTCTTGGGAGAATGAGGCAGGTTCGTCGCTGCCGGTGTGCTGTGAGCCTGAGCCCAGCCTGAACAGCAGACCTCACCCGAAGAACCTGCAGTGCAGGCTGAGGAGCCATAGGACTCCATCCCTCTCCTTTTCTGTGGTTCTGCTTTCCGTTAACCTGCAGTCAGCGGGGGCCCAAAACTGCTAAATGAAAAATTCCAGAAATAATCCGTGAGCTTTAAAATGGCGTGCGTGTCTGAGCAGTGCGGTAAGATTTCGTGCTCCCTTTCCCCTCCGCCTGCAGCGTAGATCATTCTGTGATCCATCCTAACCCTGAGGTATCCGCCTCCTGCCGTCTTGGTTATCAGTTGGAATGTCCTGGTGTCACTGTGCTTGCATTTAAGTAACCTGTAGGGTATGTTACTCCCCCCCCCTTTTTTTTTTTCAGTCACCTACTTGGGGACTTCAAGCATATCTCCTGCAGGTGAATGGGTTTGCACCTAAATGGTGGTGACCCCTAAATGCGTTTCTGAGTGTGGGGGCAGTAAACCCCTTTTCATGGTACCTGGGCTTCCGGGCTTGGGCTTGCCGTGTAGTTGGTTAGAGCCATGACACAAGGCCCCGCAGGAGGGCATGAGGGCTCTGTTCTGTGCACAGTCCCGCCCAGGAGGCCAAGGGCTGTGCGCTGGCTGGCTGGCTGCTTCCTCTGTGGGCTGAGGGGACGGTGGGCTGTGTGCCACCCGGCTCATCGCTTACAGGACCAAAGCCTGGTGTGGCCAGCAGGGACCTCCTTCCCATCCTGGGCAGGATCCCTGCATACAGCAGGCACCCTCGAGTGAGCCTAGGAGTGGGGCGTCTCCCCCAGGAGCCTGACTTACTGGGAGCCTGGAGAAGCCAGGGCTGGCAGCTGGGAAGCTGAATCCTGAGAGTGGAAATTTTTTTGCATGTGCCATGGAGGAGAGGAGTCAGGCAGAGAGGTGCCCTCTGAGCTGGGCAGTCTGGGCGACGCAGGTGGAGATGAGAGGTCTCGAGAACAGGGCACCAGGGCAGCTCAGCCAAACGTGGGTCTCCAGGCCCTTGCTCTTCCCTGCACCCCAAAGCTCCAGTTACTGGTCTGTCCCCCTGCTGCTAAAGCCATGATAAATACTCCATGTAGGACTGGAGCGGGGCTGAAAACGCACAGGAGTGAAACCGGAAGTGGCTCTGATCTTCGGGGAGACCTGCTGTGGCCCTGTCTGCCACGGTGCACCCTCCGGGAGAGGCAGAGTGTAGGCAAGCCGCACCCGCAGCTGGCGTAGGCACCAGGGTGGCATCAGTACCTCGCCAAAGCCTGTGAGCTACAGCTGCCCTGTGATCCATGCCCCAGTCACCTGGGCTAGGCCCGAGGGCAGTGAGGAAAATGCCAAGAATCCCTCCTCCCTCCCTGCCCTGGCATCCTCCGTGAAGGCAGCTGCTGCCCTTTAGAATCTTCTGGAGCTTCTCAGGGTGGGCCCAACTTTGAAAAACCTGTGTCCGGCTCAGCAGTGTCATCGCAGGTAGGATCCAGGCACAGAATGGATTGAAACTCCACTGTGCAGCCTGGGCCTGGCTGGGAGCCACTAACTATGGCTCTGTGCTACCAAGGCCTGAGCTTCCTCCTCTGAGAACCAGCTGGACAACCCCCTGTTTGCCCCCCACAGCCCCTCCAGAAGCAAGCTAGGATGGAAAGTAAAAGGGAGGCATCAGTCCTCTCAGTTGTTCTGAAGACAAGTTAGCAGGTGCATGTCCCAAACACTTGGGACATGAGAGAGACTTGCACTGTGCAGGATCTGAGATTCTAGCATTCCCAGCTTTAGCCTAGAGACACTGGCTGTGAGCGTGCCCTGCCTGCACGTGTGAGCCTAGTTAATAATAATAGAACTCCTGTACCTGCGGGTCTCACCCTTTCTTACCAGCCCACCCAAAGGGTTCTCTGTTAGACACTCATGGTAGAGGTGAGCCTGGCTCCTTGACCAGTGACAGGTGGACATTTGGTTGCCCTGGAGATCTGGGGACAGCTGGGACCCAAGTCCAGGGAGGCTGCCTTCCTCTACTCCTGGACTTGGCCTCACCTGGGAGTGCAGGGAGGGGGCCTGGGGTGGCACTTGCTGCTGAATTTGCTTGGTCGGATGAGGAGAAAGTCCAGCAGCAGGCCGGAGCTGTGGGGGTGCCGGGATCAGATGTAGTGGCTGTTGTCCTCGGGGCGGGGCCCAGATACTTTGGGCAAGCCTGGTTCCCCCTGCCCTTGACTCCTGACTGGCAGGTGCCAGGCGATGCCCGTGCAGCCGCAGCGCTTCTGCTCCCTCCCCAGAAGGCCTGGGAAAGCTGATCGGTGAGATGAGAAGGAAAGCGGTGGCCAGTGCAGGTGTGGGGACGGTTGGGGACAGTGGCTCCTGGCCCCAGCCCTCCAGTCTTGCAGGAGGAGGCTATGAACCCTTAGCCCTTCTGGTCCCTGTCCAGGGTGTACCTGTCCCTGCGGTCTAGCAGGGGGGACGGTCCTCTCTCCTTGGTCTGGTTTCCCAGCCTGCGCTCATGACAGATGTCACCCCTATCCAGCACCTCCCATGTCCCCGGTGTTTTGTGTCTGGAGTGGAATGGAACTTGGGGCTGGGAGCACACAGACAAACTGAGGCCGAGGGGCGAGTTACTACCCCAGAGAGTTGCCGGTAAGCAACTGTGGGATCCCAGTTTGAGCCCACTCTTGGGGCCAGCGTGATCTGCGCTCGGTGTAGCCCTGTTGGTCCTGCTGTGGCCCTTCGGGACCACGACTGAGAGAAAGCCCAGTGGTGGCTGAGAGAAAGCACCCTGCTGGCTGCTTGTGAACATTGTGGTCTGTGCTGATTTCTGTATTATTTCTTGCCCCCTCTTCACACGCCCTGCCCTGTAGTGGGGGTTTCAGGAAGTGACAGCCTCTCCTCCTGCTGGGAGAACCATCTCCCAGCCTAGCTTGGCTGCTGTTCTGCGGTCTTGTGAAGTTTACCAATCTCAGGAGAGTCCCTGCGCCCCTGCGGATGTTTGCGTTGCAGATGCCTGAGTAATGTGTTCTAGACCCAGTGTTACTGGTAAGAAGCAACCCCCTGTCCCCATCCAGACTGCAGTGGTCAAGGCTGCCGGGGTTTCAACCAGCTCATGGGGCAGGTAGGCTGACTGGGACCCTCGGGGGTGCGGGTGGGGTCAGGTTTCTTCTGTGCCACTGTGCTCCGTGAACACAGAGTTAGTTAGCTCTACTAAGCCTTCCAGGCAGAGGAGCCCAGCAGCCAGTGACAGATACGGGGTTTAGCTCATGAACCAGGGTCCCTCCCTTAGGTTCCTAGTAGGCAACTGGACTCAGGTACATTGTGGAAGTTTTCTGTGATCTGAAAGAAGTGTCAGTGGCAGAAGCTGCAGCCTGGGCCCGGAGCAGCTTCGTGCCAAAGGGCTGTGAGCTGAATTGGGCTCGCACTGTGGCCTTTTCCCCTGCCCCAACCAGTGTGTGAAAGGGAAGGCAGGCAAAGTCCCAAAGCCCCGGGTTAACCCAGTTGTCGGGATGCAGGCTCTCTTGCGAGGATGAGGACTACTGGGACACCCAGGCTGTGTGTGGGGAAGGAGAGCCCTGGAAAGGTGGGTCCTGGGCAGCAGGCGCCTCCTCCTCCTCCTCCTCCTCCTGTGGGGACAGGGATGTCACCAGCTTGCAGGGCTAGCCGGCTCAGAGTGGCCGGACTGGTTTTAAGGCACTGTTGTTTCAGCTGGTGGGAGGGGGTGGGGGTGTGCTCAGGCCTCCTTCCTGCGGCAGGTGTGGGGAGAGGGGCAGGATCACAGCAGTTAGGACCCCATGGCCTTGGGTTCTTGTTCCAGCCTCACTGCTTTTAGCACTGCGACCTCGAGCTACTTCCTTAACCTCTTGAAGCCTCGGATCCTCATTTGCAAAGTGGAAAAAATGATAGCATCTTCCCAGCAGGGTTCTGTCCTCTAGTTAAATGAGCTAGAGGCACATAAAATGCTGAGCACACCACTTGGCACGCGGCGAGCCCTCGGTAAATCACCGCGCTTTATGGTGAAGGTGACAGAGGCGGGGAGCTCTTCTCTCCATCCCCACGCGAGAACCGGCGCAGGGCGTGGGCAGGCTCCCCTCTCCCAGCGCTCTCCCGCTGTGGGTGGAAAGTGAAAATATTGTCTCGAATGAATTCGGGAGCCAAGTCAAAGAGTCTCGCCAGTGAGCAGGGGCCGCCCCCTCCGGCGAAGGCTGTTTCCCTAACCTCGGGGGAAGGGGGGGGAAGGGGCGTCTCACAGGGTGTTTGCATGGCCAAGGGATGGCCTCTGTCCTGGGAGACCCGTGAAGGTTCTCCTCCTCCTGTAGGGTCGTGGCCATGAGAGCAGGGGGCCAGCACCCCAGGTCTACTTCCAGATCTCTCTGCTGCGCCTGGTTTCTGTCTTGCTGCCTCATGCGAGAGCCGTGGGGACACTTAAGGGACACACAGCGAGCGCCACTGTTGTATTTCCCTGGCCTGACACTGCAGTGGAGCCGAGGGCGATGCCCATCGCGGCTACCTGGGAAGAGGGTGGAAGACTGGAAGCCAGGCGGCCACACCCACGGCACAGGCGCAGCTCTGATCTGCCCCGTTGCCTCTCTGCCCTGCAGCCATGGGTAGCTGCTGCTGTTGCCTTCAGCACTGTGACCTTCAGGGCCCATTGGTGTGGCTCCTACGCTGGCCGTGAGGAGCCTGAGGAGATAGGGGAGGCCATGCAGGAAGCCCCTGAGACATGCGTGGTCGTGGTGACCCTGGGCAAGGCGGAGGTCCGGCGGTGGGGATGCCCACGGGCCCTCTCTGGCCTTTCTACCTCCCCCGCTCCCACCGTTGGGCCCCGCCATTGTGTGTTGGTTACTCTTGGGTTGGGGTGTCCGCTTGGCACCTTCCTACATGGTTCCCAACCAGCGGGTTGTGTCTGTTGAGCCAGTGGGTCTCGGGGACCTGCTTTAGCATCGCGCGTGGGCCTGTCCCGGGGACTGAAGGCATCGGCACTCCTGGCCCCTTGCCCATTGTCCATCTGGAACAGGAGACGGGGATTAGGGATTCTGTCAGCATGCATCACTCCCTCAGCGGAGAGCCCCCAACACAGTCCTGCCCTGCAGCACCCTACAGAAGGTGCTCACCCCCGCTCTCAGTACTTGCTCTAGCAGAAACCTGTGGAGGGCAGCCCTAATGGGAGGGAGGCAGATCGTTATCCACAAGGCCACCTGTCTCCTCTTGGCCCATGGCCCGCTGGTGCATTGCTCCACATGTCGTGTGAAGTCCGACACCCAGAGTGGAACAGAGTGTCTCACGGGTGCCCTGACCCCTCAGAACAATGGGCCCAGCCCTCCTGCCCGGGAAGATACGCAGCCCGAGATTGTGTTGACTTTTCCCTTGGCAGCCACCTTACATTTGTTGATTCATGGTCAGCTAAAACTATGGACTTGCCCTTCAGTCCTCGACTGGTCCAAAGTATAAGACTGGAAAATGTAGAGGACTTACGTCTTCAAAATTTTGATCTATATCTTTTTTTTTTTTTTTTTTTTTTTTTTTTTTTTTTTTTTTTTTTTTTTTTTTTTTTTTTTTTTTTTTTTTTTTTTTTTTTTTTTTTTTTTTTTTTTTTTTTTTTTTTAGGGTCTTACTGTGCAATTCAGGCTGGCTCTGAGTGTGTTGTGCAGTCCAGGTTGGCCTTGAACCCCTGTGGTCCTCCTGACTCAGCCTCCCGTGCTAGGGATTATGGGTGTGGGCCACCACACCCAGCTGGTCTGCATGTTCTGGCCACACGATTTTGAGTATCCATTGCTTTGTTACTGACCGTCCCACCCCACACTCTTCCTAAATTTTACATCTTCTATGCATAAGATTGGGAAACTGTCAACATCCTTACCAAGTTGCTGATTTAAAAAAAAAAAAAAAAAAAAAAAGTGAGTGTCCGGGCCTTGTAGATAGTGATGCTGGAGACCTCAGTCTGGATTGATAATGACCAGCGCCGATTGGGCCTGTTGCCTGTCTGTTTTTGAAAAGTCCCAGTCAGCCCTGGCTCCACCCTACATTTCTCTGTCTTCCTCCACAAACAAGAGTATCTTTAAACCCACCTGTGACCGCCTTGCTGAAATCTAGATGAACCGCATTCCACAGGACTTCAAGGCCACGTGGAAGGGGACACACTTGGAGGCCAGTGTGGCCTGTCCCCGGTGAATCTTTACAAGTTTCTTGTTCCCATCGCTATGCCGAGTGTTCCTGTCATCCTCTTTTTTCCCCATTCAGAGGTTTCCAAGAGCTCAGATGGGCTTTCTAGCTTCTAGAACCTTTCCCCAGTTCTTGCTATGATTATGAGGATCACTTGTTTTCTGCCACAGACCCACTGGAGCCACCGGAGGTGGTGACCCTGCGGCCTCCTGGGGCCAGTAATTTAGTTTCCCTTGAAAAGATGTTCTTTGTGTCTGCTTTATTTTAAACTGTCTTGTCTGAGATTGGTATCTGGGCTGGCAGGTGGAGGCAGGGGAAGCTGAATCCTGAATGCGGCGGGGCTTTGTCTGTTTAACATCACCATCCAGGGCCCTGGTACCTCCTCCATCCCTTGCTCCGAACGCAGACCTAGGTTTCTCCAACGGTCTGGGGGCTGGAGGCAGCCCTGTGGCGGAATGCTTGCCTCGTGGGCACAAGGCCGCAGGCTCAGCCTCGCGGCACTGCAGAGAATTAAAGCAAAAAGCACTTCCGATCGCCCCTTCTGGTTTTAGTGTTTCTTTGGGACTGTTAGAATCTAAATGTCCTCTGGTTGGTTGTTTCACATGTCTGAGGTTTGTCCAGCTACGCAGGGAGCTTTCTGTGGACAGGACCCCCTTCTCCGTGCCCCCCCGTAACAGGGCTGCTCTGCAGCCTCCTGAGGTGCTCTGGAACTGCCGGGAAGGTTCAGGGCAGAGAGTTGTGTGTGTTTTGCTGCTGTGTCAGACAAGCATGGCATCATGGAAAATTCTTCACAGAGTGTGCAGATCCATTTACGTGGCCTCCGCCGCTCTGTGAACTGCGAATTCCTCCGCATGATCCACCCTTTCCCGCTTCTCCACCAAACCTCAGCCCTGCCCCGAGGAGGTCAGCGAGGCACTGCCCCCGGCTCCCTGCCTCCGTCCTTTGCTCAGTCTCTTCTGCTTTCTTTGGCTCCGTTTTACCGGGAATCAGACCAAGTTCCAGGGCTTGTCAGATTGGGTCATCCTGGGGCTTTCCTTAGGTGATAGGACTTGAACCCCTGATCAGCGGCTGCTAGAGCCCTGTGGGTAGATTGTGCTGAGGGATGGAGAGAGGCGGGTCTACTCAGGAACAGGTTTGGTACCTCTCGGGAGTCCCAGAAAAGATGTGGCCTTTTCTGGGCTTTCCAGTGGACTTCCCAGGTGGCTGCTCACCGCCTGTCCCCAGATGCTGGAGTCTCTATGGGAACTGATAGCACAATGTTAAGCCACTCTGGAATATACATCCAGCCCTCCTGACACATTCCTGCCCAAGTAAAGTTGTTCAGCCCAGGGCAGAGACAACGAAGGAGCCAGGAGGGAAAAGAGGATCAGGGAATCCAACAGGGAGAGTGAGTGAACAGTCTTTTCGCCTGGTGGGTTCACCACATGCTCTCTGAGGGCAGGTTCTGCGGCTGGGTCCGTCCCAGGCTGGGGCTGAAGAAGGGGCCTAGACTCTGCTGGGGGACGTGGAGGGACCTCCCGTGTTGCTCTGTCTCATCTGACGCTGACAGGCACAGGCCTAGGCAGGGGCAGTCAGTGCGTGGCCCGTGGCCCGTGGCCCGTGGCCCGTGGCCCGTGTGATGGCGTTCGCTCAGCCCCCTGGGCCCTTATTAGCAGTAGCCCTTCCCAGACTTCCTGACTCAGGCCTTGAGGCGGGGCCCGGCAGGCTGTGTGACGAGCTCTGTCCTCGAGTTCTGGCTCACTTGTGCTGGTAAAGGTGACTTTAGAGCCAGGTTGTCTGGGTTCATACCCTGACCCAGCTGGGGGGTCCTGAGCCGTTGCTTACCCTCTGACCTCTATAAAGTGTCCCATCTGTGCAGCAGCGGGCGCCACTTGCCACCTTGTTATTGTGATGACCGAATGCTGATGCTTTTAAGGAGCCTAATACACGGACGGCGTGGCTCTGACCTGTGTCACCCCATTCTCTTTTCAGGTGGTATCTGATGCAGCGGGACAGGGCGTGGCCATCATGGGGAACCAGACCTTCAACAACTGGAACTGGCCCAATGCAATGATTTTCGCAGCCACGGTCATCACCACCATTGGTAAGGGTGCCCACTGGCTTGCCCTGTCTTGCCTTGGCGTCGGGTAGGAATCCAGCTCTGGCGACTCAGCCTTGTTGGTCAAATCCAGCGGTTAGTCCGTCCTTCTGATTGGTAAGGTTAGTAAGTCTCGTGGCAACTGCCTTTGCTTCAAGTCCCTTTGCACGGATCCTGCCCTGGGCGTGTGGAGCAGAAACAACCCATGGCCCACAGCCCGGCGGCCCGAGTCGTGTAGACCGGGGACGGTTCGCTCACGGCACACGCCTCAGTTCTCTCCAGTTGCATAGCCAGCGGTTCCAGAAGTGAGTGGCTCACGACACACAGTTGGTTGTCTTCTATTGCACCTGGCGTCCAGGACAGTGCTGTCAAGATGGTGGTGTTTGACAGCTGGTGTTGGCTCTTGGCCAGGCACTCCCTCCTCAGCCTAGGAGGAGCCACCAGGCTTCCAGGTGTGGCCCGGGCGTCTCACAGTAGGACCGCTGGACTCAGAGAGTGAGCACTGTCGAGGAATCGGGAGGAGCAGGAGGCTTGTTAGACCTTAGGCTGCCTGGCATGGCTTCCACCACTTGCAGTGGTCAAGCAAGTCAGGAGGCCCGGATGCAGGGGAGGCCAGCGAGGTTCCACCTTGATGTGGGCCCTTGCGTAGGGGGGAAGTGGGTTAGAAATGGCCACCTTTGGACACTGCCTGCCGCTGTGATCCTATGGGGAGTGGGAGGAGGGCCTTCTGGGGTGGGGGCTCAGCCCTTCGCATCAGGGTGCTGGAGATGGAAGACCTGCTGGATGAACGGTGGTGTGATGGGGCGCTAGCATTATTTAAGTATTAATATTAGATCAGGTGTCCGCTATCTTAGAAAATAGAGTTCTGTCAGGCTGGTACAGAGGAGGACTTGGTTATGTGCGTGTGGTGGGGTGGGAGGGTCCATCCTCAGCCCCTCCTTCTCCTTCCTCAGGTTACGGCAATGTGGCTCCCAAGACCCCGGCGGGCCGCCTCTTCTGTGTCTTCTATGGTCTCTTCGGGGTGCCGCTCTGCCTGACATGGATCAGCGCCCTGGGCAAGTTCTTCGGGGGACGAGCCAAGAGGCTAGGCCAGTTCCTCACCAGGAGAGGTGTGAGCCTGGTATGTCGCCAACTGTAGGTGCTGGTCAGGGGTGGGGGAACAGGAAGACCTTAAGACCTGGACGGAGGTATTAGGGCAGGTGGCACTTTCCACAGCTCCGGCTGTGTTGGGTTGAGCTGGGAGCATCCTCGCCACCTTCCACTGCCAGCTGCCTCCTGACCCTCCAGGCATCCTTGCCGGGTTTCCAAGCTCTGCCTCTGTCTGACTCAGTCTCTTGCCTCCCCACAGCGGAAGGCACAGATCACATGCACAGCCATCTTCATCCTGTGGGGCGTTCTGGTTCACCTAGTGATCCCACCCTTCGTGTTCATGGTGACCGAGGAGTGGGACTACATCGAGGGACTCTACTACTCCTTCATCACCATCTCCACCATCGGTTTCGGAGACTTTGTAGCCGGTGAGTCCTGCTGCCTTTCCCTGGCTCTGCCTCCTCACCTTCTCTTGAACTCCAGGCTGGGCTTTCTACCCAGAGGCCCATGGGAGCCAGCCAGCGGGAGTGCAGGAGCTGCCCTAGGGGCCGCATTCTGAGCCAAAGCCTTGCCCTTGCCACAGGCAGCTCCCAGACAAGGGCGTCCTTCTCTTTGGCTGCCCTGCCCCCCGAGCCGTGTCCCTTCTCTTCCTCTTCCTACACTTAATCCCAACCAACCTCTGCTCTGTGGCCTGGATTGTGCCCCAGCTCCTGACCCAGAGGGCAAGGGAGGTCACCCCTGTTGTGTGTGTGTGGTGTCCTGGGAGGGGCTGCCCAGGGGTGGGAGGAACACGCCGCCGAGCCTGGCGAATCAGGGATCCTGCTGGCCGGCGGAGGAATTCGAGCCACAGTCCTGCCTTTGTCTGGTGGCCCAGCAGCCCACAGCGGGCCTAGAGAAGCCTTTGTATTGGGGGACTCCGCATTCCCTTCCCCCAGCTCCCGCGGGTCGCAGGGCTGCTGCCTCCATTTTCTCATCTGTAAAATTGGTATAAAGAAGTTTCCACCCTCTGGGATGATGGGGGATGGTGCAAGTTTATACTGTGCCCGAGGTTGCCCTCTGAGGCCGCGAGTGACCCCTCCCCCAGTCTCTTCTCTAAGTTGGGTGTCCTCTGAGGGGGAGGCAGGATGTGAAACAACTCGGCTGCAAGGGCAGAGTCACCGAAGGGATCTGAGGTGGCCCTGGGCTGTGGGAAAACCACCAGATTTGGGGGTGGGAGGATGGGAGAAGAGAAGGTTCTGGAAGCAGATGTCGCAGTAGAAGATGGTAGAGTGGGCAGAGTCCCAGGAGGACAAGAACAGAAAGCCAGGGTGGCCCAGCCACCTCGGAGGAGGCAGAAAACAGCCCTGAATGTGTCCTGCCTGCGTCAGGCTTCCTTGGGTCATTGTGACCCAACCCCTGGTCTCATTCACAGCGTACCCTAGAACGGCAGCTGGCTGCCGTTGGCCTGTCACACGGCTCCTATCCTCCCCTAAGTGTGCCCTCACACCCTAATTCCCTGTAGAGTGACTAAAATGTACAAACTCACGGGCTCTTTCTCCCGCTCCTCCTTGGGTCTCCCCCACCCCTCTCTAGTGGGGATTCGAACCTACAGCCTTTGTGCTGTGCTATACCCCTGGCCATTTCTGGACATTTTATTTTGAGACAGGGCCTCACTAGGTTGGCCTAGGCTTGGCTCAAACTTGGAATTTTCCTCCGTAGGTCTCCCAGAATGCTGGGATTATGGGTGTGGGCCATCATACGCAGCCTGGGCTATTTCTTGATCCATGAGTTCGTTTTTTCCCATCTCTTCCCAGAAGCCTCTTGACTTTCCTTTTTGAACTGGTCATGCAGCCCAGACCCGTGCAGGCTGCAGACCCGTGGCACGTGTCTGCCGCCACGCTTGGCAGCTCCCCTCCTTATAGTTCAGGAAACTGACTGAGGCCCAGAGAAGGACTCAGGCCATGCGTGAGAGGCCATGGTTCTTTGGGAAGACAGTAGGGTGGGGATAGTCCAGGGCTGAGCTGTGCTCTGGCCCCTGTTGACTCCGGACCTCCTGTCCCCAGGTGTGAACCCCAGCGCCAACTACCACGCCCTGTACAGATACTTCGTGGAGCTCTGGATCTACCTAGGGCTGGCCTGGCTGTCTCTCTTTGTCAACTGGAAGGTGAGCATGTTTGTGGAGGTGCACAAAGCCATCAAGAAGAGGCGGCGGCGGCGGAAAGAGTCCTTCGAGAGCTCCCCACACTCCCGGAAGGCCCTGCAGATGTCCGGGAACGCGACGTCCAAGGATGTCAACATCCTCAGCTTTCTGTCCAAGAAGGAGGAGACTTACAATGACCTCATCAAGCAGATTGGGAAGAAGGCAATGAAGACCAGTGGGGCTGGGGAGAGAGTCCCAGGCCCAGGGCCTCCGCTGGGGTCTCAGGGGAGCGGGCTGCCAGGGATCCCCGCGTCCCTGGTGCCTCTGGTGGTCTACTCTAAGAACCGGGTACCCAGCCTGGAGGAGGTGTCCCAGACCCTCAGAAACAAAGGCCACGTGTCCAGGCCCCCTAGTGAGGAGGATGGGGACCCTGAGGCTGACTCCCCGACCTCCGAGGTCTTCAGCAACCAGCTGGACCGAATCAGTGAGGAGGGCGAGCCCTGGGAAGCCCTGGACTATCAGCCGCTCATCTTCCAGAATGCCAACATCACCTTTGTGAGCGAGGAGGCCAGCCTCCTGGAGGAAGAGACCTCCAAGTCCTCGCTAGAGGACAACCTGACGGGGGAGGAGCAGTCCCCACAGGGGGCCACGGCCCAGGTGCCCCTGAACGTGGGCGAGTTGCCCTCGTCGGATGAGTCCACCTTCACCAGCACTGAGTCGGAGCTGTCTGTGCCTTACGAGCAGCTCATGAACGAGTACAATAAGGCCAACAGCCCCAGGGACACTTGAGGCAGGGCCGGCTCCCCACCCCACTGGAGAGGTAGGGGCAGCCCTGGACTGGGAGTGGGTGGCCAAGGCCTTGTTCTTCTGTCCCATGCAGCCAAGCAGCCCCTGGCGGTGTGGAGGCTACTGTCCCGCATGGGCTGGCGTCACCGGTTCTGGAGGCACAAGGGGGGGCCCTGCCCCGGCGAGGGCCTGCACCTGCGTGCTCCTCCGCCTGTGCTTGGGTGGCTGTCATACGGTTCTCCGAGGCCCGGGCCTCAGCTGAGCCCATCCGTGTTGGGAGCAGCTGTGTGGGGCTGGCACTAGCCGGACATTTCCGAGCCCACACGTCCGGGTTCTGCCTCAAGGGCTTGTGGGGTGACAGCTGTGATGCGCCTCAGTACCCCAGCAGCAGGAAGACCGGCTCCCTGTCCCCCTGCTGGCTGGTCCTTGACCCCAGGCCAGATCGAGGAGGACTTCAGCTGCCCTTGTACCCCTACCTCTTCCCACCCAGACGGACGGGGAGGGGCCAAATTGCTCTTGGCTCCCAGATGGGCCATGACCACAAATGTGAATCGAGCTCCTCCCTCCAGCTGTGTGTGTGCGTGCACACGTAAAAGTGTGTGAATGTACAGAAGGGAAGCCTTAGGCTGGGGAGAAATGATAATGTGAAACCGGTTCTGGTGGGGGGAGGAGGGTGGTGGGCGGGGCTCACTGCTCACCCCGTTCTTGGGTTTTCGGTGACGCCCACCTAGACCAGTTCGCTTCGCCCTGAATGTTTTTGTTCTACGTGTGTTGATTTTTTTTCCTAATGAACTGCTGTTTTGATACCTGAGTCTGTTGCTGGCTTCCAAGCCAGCAAAGAGCAGGGTCTGGAGAACTGGGGTACCTGGTGTATTACCCACTTGGCCCCCCTAATCAGCTGGGCCTCTCGTGCTGCCCTGAGCCAAGTCCGTGATGTCGAGAGCCGCGAGCTCACACGTGGTTCCGGAGGGGACACTGAGGTTAGAGGTGGGCAGAGGCTTCTGGGTGCCAGGCAGCGCCCTGGCTCCTGCCCTCCAGCCTGGTGCCCTCTCTGTGCTCACTACCCCAGTGTCCCCCAACCTGGGGCCTGCTGAGGGACCCGTACCCACACCCCTTCTCCCCATTTGCTAAGCGGTTGCCACAGGGTGGGAGAAGCAGCCAGAGCATTCTGGGAGCGGTTCCGGTTCTGAGAGCCCAGCTAACTGCCGGCTGTCCCGGAGGCACACACTGTATGTACATCCTGGTGATGATGGCAAATGTGATTTATTTTACCATTTTTACAATAAAACATGGACAGGCCAGCTTGGCGTCTGCTCTGTACTGCCGGGGAACAGGCCGGTGTGGGGCCTCTGGGGAAGGAAGGAACTTGGGGAGGACCCACAGAGGGTGAGGGCACTCGGGACAGGCCAATGTGGAAGGGACAAGAAAGGCAGGCAGCCAGGGTTTCGGACGGGTCTGCCTGGGGGTGGGGGTGGGCGTGGGGACACTGCTTCCTGCCTCCAGGTAGGTGGGCCAGAGGGCTCAGGGAACAGCCAGAGCTGAGCCTAGGGGCTGGGAAGAAGGTGGAGAAGCGCTGCCCAGGCTCGGCGGGGCCTCCCTCCATGGGAGAAGGAAACAAAGTTGGTGCTTCTGAGGGTTTTGGCCACAGCTTTTCCCAGGGTGTCAGGACTCAGCAGATGCGTGAATTCAGCCAGGTGAGTTTGAAAACAACGAAGAAAAGGTGTCCTGAGGTTGCCGCTGTGTCCTGGGGACCCGGGCCTGAGACAGAGGGTCGTGGTAGACGTGGCCTGGAATGTACAGGAAGACAACCGCTGGTCAGGCGTCCGCAGCGTATTAGGCGCAGTGAGTGGTCTGGGGATAGTGTCAGTGTGCCGGAGGGTGTGTGCCAGCTGCAGGAAGGACTGTGCCTTTTATCTAAGGGACGTTTGAGCATGGCGAGCTTGAAAACTTCTGGAACAAATAAATCCCCTATCCATCCCGAGCCTGCCTATACCTGACCCTGCCCCACCCCCATCCCTGCCAATCCCCCATCCTCCCCCGCGGCACTTTTCCCCTCTCCCTCTTTGCCCCTGGCCCACATTCTCTGGCTTTGGTCCTCCTGAAGGTGCGAGCATGGCCTTTAGGCCTTAGGGGGTCCCGTTGCCCCAGCTCAAGTCAGGGGGCCTATCTCCTCAGCCCAATCCACTCTTCACAGAACAGGGGAGAGCCCAGTCCTCTTGGCAGCGGCAGCAGGGGGCTTGGCTTTGTAGACCAGAGCTCCTGGGTGAGAAGCAGACAGAAGTCAGACTGCACCCAGGGGGAGCAGGGGGCAAGCAGTCTGGAACTTTCTTGAAGGTGGCAGGGCTGGGAGGCCCCACGTTCCTGAGGTCCCGCTGCGCCGTGCTGCGTGGGAGGGCTGGTCTCCGCACGGCTTCCTCTCGGCGTGCCCTGGAGGCTTCCTCTCAGCTCTGCCCATCTGCCTGTTCTATTCCTGAAGTAAGGTGCACTATTCCAAATTCATGTCTCCTGGCCCGCGGTTCCAGTGTGACTGTGGCTCTTCTGTCTGTGCTCCCCATGCCTTGGGTCCCCCAGTGGGCTCCACAAGTACCCGCTGAGGGAATGCATGGGTCCCCTTTAGCTGGGCTCTCGCCTCCAGCCCTGACCCCCTTCCACCCGGCCATGGAAGCAGCCTGCACAGGTTACCCACCACCCACCCTTGCTCCCTTTCCACTCCCCAGAAGTTGCTCAGGGTGCCGCATTGCTCTTTTGGGGGCCCACCCTGCTCCCGGGGGTCCCTAGAGGTGTCAGGGGGGCACACTCACCTCTACAGCTGCAGCCCGGGCCTACACGGACAGCTTCACTCTCCCCAGTTTGCTTAGTGTGAGTCCCCGCCCTCTGCCGCTCAGTCCCTCTTTTTTCCGGGACAGAGGCCAAGGCAGGGCCCAAGGCCTTGTTCCGTGAGGGCGGGTCCCAGCAAAACCAGGTGGATGATCTCCAGGGACCTTGTGGCGGGCAGGCGAGGTGGCTGGTGAGTCACTCGCCCCATGCCAAGTCACCTGAGTCTGAGGGCAGCATGGGCGCGCTGCACACCGCCCCGCTCTGCCTGGAGGGTCATCCGCACCCAGCTCCTCCCAGTCTTCACCTCTGGCCGCTCCTGGCTGGTCACTGGGCCTTTGCTCCCCACAGCAGCTCCCGAACCTCTGCTTCCATCCTCCATTCGCACCCAGTCCTTCGCCTGGGAGTCAGGTGCAGTCACTTAGAGCCCAACCTAAGGGCCTTTCTCCGGGAGCAAATCCAGGATCTTGCTTTGCTTTCCAGGGTCCAGAAAGGAAGGAGTCAGAAGTGGAGAAAGAAAAAAAAAAAAAAAAAAAAGAAAGAAAAAAGAAAACACAGACACTTTTTTTTGAGAGGGGAACTAGGGTTCGAACTCATGACCTTGTACTTCCCAGGCAGGCACTTGTGCCACGGAGCTATCTCCCAGCATAGGCACGCTGGGCTCAGTCCTGCTGGGGCCCCTGGGAGGCCTTGCAGAAGACCCCTCAACCATGTCTGAAGGATGGGGCCTCCTTTATCTGTGAGTTCCTTCCACCTTGACTGGTTAAGAAGGGCTGCAGGGGAGTCGATCCCTTCCTTCCTGTCCCTGCCTGTCCACTGATACCCACAACAAGACTGCCCACCCCACGGTCTTCCCTGCACAGTAGCTGGCTGCTGCCCCAGTGGGAGGTGAAGTCCCCTCCCCCAGTGGCCAGCGGTGGAGCCATTTTGATCAGTGGATTAGGATGAAGGTGGCCTGCCAATCCATGTGTGTTAAGGCCTGAAAGTTTCCACTTCTGTGCTCTTGGGGAAGCCAGCCATAGCATAAGAAAGTCAAGTACCTTGAGACCCATGGCGTGAAGCAGCTCAAACTAGCCGCATGGAGACGCCACACGGAGATGCCCAGGCGGCAGTTGGCCCAACTGAGCCACCACTTGGAGTGTCCCAGCCTTGTGGAGCAGAGAGACCAACCATCTGCAGACTATGGAACAATGAGCAAATGAATGACTGTGACCACTGTGAGCTTGTGCTTTAGTCTGCTCTGCGTTGCTGTCACACATACCTGAGGTTGAGTATCTCATCAAGAAAAGGCTCTGCCGGGTGTGGTGGTGCATGCCTGTAATGCCAACGCTCGGGAGGCTGAGGCAGGAGTATCAGTGCAAGTTCGAGACCAGCCTGGGCTACATAAGTGAGCTCAAGGTCAGCCTGAATTGCATAATGAGACCCAGTCTCAAAAAGACAAAAAAGAAAAGAAAAGCCTCATTTAGTTCTCAGGTCTAGAGATCGCAGAGTGTGGTGCTGGCGTTGGCCTCAGTGAGAGCTCAGGATGACATCCTGAAGTAGATGAGGGTGGGAGGAGGGGGCAGGACAGCAAGGTGTCACGTGCTGAGATGGACCGAGAGAAAGCCGCTTGTGTGACTGACCCAGTCCCTTGGGACTGGCATTAATCCTTTCCAGAGTGGTTCCACAGTGTCCCAGTCACCTACCACTAGGCTTGGTTCCCTGTGATGATACTGACCAGATACTGAGCATCCCATTAGGGGACAAACCCGTGCCCAGATCATAGTAGCCTGTCAAGTTTGGGAGTCGTTTTTTACAGAGCCATAGATAACTAAACATCTGCCCTAGATAACTAAACAGAGCCATAGATAACTAAACATGACATGAGGGGCTCGGGAGAAAGATTTGAGGTGGAAACTCAAGAGTGGCACGTGGGCTCAGCATGTGGCACTGAGCGTGGCTCTGTATATGGCACTGTGTAGTGGCACTCTACCACGGCTTTGGTGAAGTCCGAAATGGGCCGTGGGATGGAGACACCGGGCACAGTAAGCAACAGAGTGCAGACCAAGGGTCACCAGATCTTGAGCCCTCACTGGGGGCTCCAGTGCTGCTGCCAGACCAGTCTTGCGTGTCCACAGCGTCCGAGTCCTTTCTGTGTTGAGGCCTGAATCCTCTCTGCTAGATGCAAATGGTGGTGGGAGATGGGGGGGGCCTGCTGTTCTCTAACCAAATGACCTTAATCACCACGTCTTCCATTTGTGAGGGCTTTGAGCTGGGCTTGAATTCACGGTGATCCTCCTGCCTCAGCCTCCTGAGCCCTGAGATTATGGATGTGCACCACCACACCTGGCCTAACCCAGGTTCTGTATGTATCCCATCTCATTAATCCTTACAGCACTGTAAGGTCAGTACTGTTAATCCTTGTTTGGAAATCGAGGCTGAGTGGTAATTCAACTTGCTCAAGAGAGTGAGAGTGGTCATTCAGTTAGGGGCAGGGCCCAGCCTCTAACCCTGGCCACCCAGAGTCTGCTAATGCTCTCTGTTCAGGGCAAGAGCACCCAGAGATGGTGCCCAGGGATGGTGTCTTTGGCTACAGCACCCAGCCTTTCCTAGGCTGTCTGCCCTCATTGGCCAAGTAGCAAGATGGTGCACATCTCAGGCCAGAAATGACTCTCTTAGAACCAATAGGGATGATGGGCATGGTGGCGCACCCGGGTAATCCCAGCACTTGGGAAACAGAAGCAGGAGGGTCGTTGCCAAGTCTGAGGCCAGCCTGGGCCACAAAGTGAGCTCAAGGCCAGCCTAAACTGGACAGAGAGACCCTGTCTCAAAAGCACACACAGGGACCTGGCAGGATGGCTCAGTGGTCTAAAGCACCTTCTTAGGAAAGCTTAGGCGGCTGCAGGGACCGCGGTTTGATCCCAAGGATCACATGCTGTGCCAGAGACAAACAAACAAACAAAAGTTCTGAAACAAGAAAAAAAAATTATTAAAAAAAAAAAGCACACATGGGAGCCGGGTGTGGTGGCTCACGCCTGTAATCCCAGCACTCGGGAGGCTGAGGCAGGAGGATTGGTGCGAGTTCGAGACCAGCCTGGGCTACAAAAGTGAGCTCAAGGCTAGCCTCAGCTGCATAGTGAGACCCTGTCTCAAAAAGACAGAAAAAAAAAA
>PVJA010015397.1:0-45497 GCA_004027025.1 Myocastor coypus | reverse complement strand
GTAAAGAAGAAAGGTTTATTTCAGTCATGGTGGGAGGCTGAAATTCCAAGAAGAGGTGGTCACATCTCGTAGGTTTGGGTGAAGACTGTGAGGCTACAGCATGGATAAGATCCTGGGCACATTTGTGAGAGGGATGCTCAGAACTGTGAGAGTGAGATTCAGAGGAGCTGAGGGGGTCTTGCTTATCACGACATCACCTCCCTGTTGGCCTCCCCACCTCAGAGCTCTTACACTGTAGCGTTGTCTCAGTGTGAGTTTTGGTGGCAACAAATCACACTCAAATCATACAGGGCGGAGACTGGGCGTGGCAGTGCTCCCCCAAGCCCAGCGCTTGGGAGGGTGAAAACAGGAGGATCACTATGAGTCTGACCTGCACAGTGAGACATTGTAGACTCTGTGCTAAATACATTAGAAAGCATAATAAAAGCATACAGCGTGTGAAGTTGTTATGAAACACTGAACTATTTCAGACATGGCCAAATGCTAGGTCCACGAGCACCCCATCCCGCTAAAGGAAAGAATGTCTTTTGTGAAGTTCTGGTCTGATTTCATGGCGGCGGCTGTACAAGCACACTTCTGGCTCTGAGCTCAGGGGAGTAAAACTTTAGGAAAACTGCAGCTTCAGGCAGGAGGCTTCCAGAGGGATAGGAAAAAAGCTTACCCATTAAAATCTGCTGTAGTAGAAAGTTCACTTTTAAAAAATAAATGCTCTCAAGTACAAGCAAGGTTAATCTATTAAGACATCAGAATTAATTCCTAATGGAAATTTTTAAAACATACACACATGTATATATACATATTCTCTAATAAAATAGGACTGCTAGGTTGGGCCAGAAATATAAATAGGAGTTATGGTACAATCTCCAGCAAATTTCTCATAATATTTAATATTAACATTTCATCCGGTTCAGGTATCATCTAATTACGAGGTTGATGAAGCTTCTAGAGCAGAGTGCAGAATCCTATTTCCCTTTCTTCATAAAGCATATATTTAGTTTGTTTTCAAGTCTGCTGTTGCTTAACAGTCTTGTAAATTAAGCTGTCACCCTCCAGCACCCAGAGTCAGCTGACCAGGTGGGAAGCACATGCCCAGAGAAACTGGAGGCCCCGCCTCTGATGCCCTCTCTCAGGTCAGATGGCTCTGGGCAGCTACCCGGGCCTCCGGGCCTCCGTCTCTACGGCGCTCTCCCGGGAATCCCCTCCCCATGTGCTACGGCAGCACTTCCATGAACATCTGCACCCTGGCTCTGGTCCACTCCTCAGGGCCCCTACATTAGCCCTAGGGTGTGCGGAAATAGTAAACTATGCATTAGAATCAACTGAAATTAACAAAAATATAAGCAACATCTTGATTAATGACAAGGATGAATAATATTCTTTGGGAGATTCCTCTCTGTACTTTAATACAGGGCAGTACATCCTTTATAGCTTCACAACAAGCAAAATTCCAGTAAGTTTTAAAGCATATATGAAGGGGCCTGTGAGACAGCTCAGGGGACTAAAGCGCCTGCTTAAGCAAGCTTAGGCCAGCACAGGGACCTTAGTTCGAGCCCTCACACCCCATGATGAGACCACCCTGCCCTGCGGGGCACATGACACAGTGACTGAGTCCTGGCGCGGTGGTGCACGCATGTAATCTCAGCACTGGGGAGGCTGAAAGCGGGATCACTATGAGGGAGGTCCTGCAACAGCCAAATACACAAAAAGTACATATGAAATTATTTAAAATCAATAAGCAAGAAATAAGCAAAGAAAGTGTAACACAAGGCAAGCTCTGGCATCGAAACGGCCTCCTTCCCGCCTTCACCTGCACCACGGGCTTAGAACAACGCTTGACGCACAATGGGCAGAAGCTGAGCCATGGCAGTGACACGGTGCATAGTGGGTCAAGAGACGGCAGAAGCTCTGTTCACTTAGACAGTGTGGGTGCCGGAGAGTCAGCATGCAAAGGGCAAAGGAATGGGAAGGAAAGGGGGTGGGTTTTACTAGCGTGGCTAGGAATATTATGGACCCAAGCTTTGCATCATGAGTAGGACTTAGGCTAAGAAAGAGAGGTGAGGAATGGCCTGTATGGCGCATCCCGAACCGTGGGATGGGGACAAGCAGGTGGGGATTTGTCCCGAAGGTGTCGGGAGCTTTTCACCTGAGCGACCAGGGAAGGCAAGATGCCTCGGGTGGGAAGGGATGAAAAGCAATAGGGCTCCCAAAAGAGAGCTTTATGACAGTCAGAGGCTGAAGTAGAGACCAGGCTGCATGCTGGCCCTAGACCAGGAGGATACTCGAGAGCCTGAGAAGGCAAGGCTGGGTGCTGTGGGCTGAGAGCTTGGGCCTGCGCCAGGGGCCCGAGGGGTCGGGCAGCCAGCACTTCCAGCTTGCTCCCTAGGGGTCTGCAGGGCGGCACGTCTGCATGCAAGAGGCCAGCTCAGCAGAGGGCAACCTGGGAACGAGGTCTCTCCTGCTCTGCCTGAGGCTGCAGGCATCTTCGTGAGAAAGCTGAACGCAGGACAGACCCGCCTGTTGCACAGCACCAAGGTCAGAAACAAGAGATAATCAGGCGCACAGACAAAATAATTGGCAGAGAGGCCCAGAAGACTCTACTTCGATTCAAGATGTGTGGGAGTTTTAAATTCACAATAGTAAAGAATATAATAAAGATGTAAGCTTTAAATATAACCTAATACCTAGCTAAGTAAGGCTATACAACCCAGGGAGTTGCTGCGTCCCCGTATGCTAATGGACCCAATGCACCCATCTACTTCTCGGGAGGATCCCCGGCGAGGTCTTCCCAGGGCCAGCGCAGGCCAGATGCAAGATGGGACACGAAGGCACAAGCCACGAGCCCGGGGCGTGAAGCCTGTGCGTAGCAGCACAGTGGTGTATTGGTTCAGTAATGGAAGAGTGGCGCGTGGGCAGCCTTGGGGGGTGTCACAGAGGGGCACTCCTGGGGCCCCTCGCTGTGCAGGACACTTTCCAGATACAGCTTATCGGGCCTACCTGGTGGATTTGTCATCATTCCACAACTTCTTAACCTCAGATTTAAACAGCTTCAAGAAAAGGTGAGGTGCAAATTTGACGATGCAAAAAATAAAACTTTCACAGAAAAAGGAAAGATAAATGCAAGAGACTCAAGAGGGAAAACTATTTTTTAAAGGAGGCCACACATTAAAATAAAAAAGTATATAGAATTTTATACATTAAATAGGTAATTACTAAGCAAATAAGATTTTGCAAAGGGTTGCTTGTAGAAAAAAATTAAAAGCAAGTATTAAATCATGTTCATGCTCACCGATAGTGGTAAAATATAAATTAAATAGCTATTACTTCATAATTTATAAATCAAGTAGTCACTCTAAGGCTGATAACGTATTTTTGACAAGAGAAAGCATATTTTCATTCTGTATTTTATTAAAATGGGATTGGTTTAAATTGTTGACTATATTTTCCTTTTTTATTACAGCAATAGAAATAGATTCAAATTATCTAGCTTGAATTCACATTTTGAAGATTGGGTAATATTTGTTGATGTGTGTATAATGTGATTTATTCCGCCACTTGCTCGCTAGTGGACATTCACTACTTTCTGATACCAAAGGTGAAATATTTTTTTCATAAATGTTCTCATTGACATTGATTTTATTTCTATAGGATAGCTTTTAAGGTCGCCAAGGTTTAGGATTACTGGAGAAATCCTAGTATTCCATGTGTTCTTAGTTATAACGGGAATTTCACTTGCAACCATGGAGAGAAAAGCTGCCGTATGGTTAGAGGGCCCGGCTGCCTGGACTTTGCCCTCAGCCAGGGCTGAATCTGGGCCCTGTGAACTCTGCTTGCAGCGTTATTACCTGTACCAGGAGGACATAACAACGCCTTCGCTAATAGGACTTTTTACAATGACTACATTAGTTAACACAGGTAGCTCCGGCATTTGTATTAATCCACAGATGATTATGCATATACAATCTATATGTAATGTAGTGATGCCTCATTCGTTTTAGAAATATCATAATCTTGCTCTTATTACTGCTTAGAGAAAACATACTAGAGATTTACCTGAAAAGCCTTCACTGTACTATATATATATATATGAATGAAATGTGAGGGCCTGCATAGGTGGTAGAGGAAGGGTTATTAATCGTTAGAATTTATTATACAACAAAAGACTCCTAATCTTAAAATCGAGCCCATCTATTAAAACTCTAAAATCTGAAATGTCTCTAAATTCAACTTCTTTTTTTCTTTTCAGTATTACCCTGATGCTAGAAGGAGAACACTGCTCATCTGACCTCAGACCTCACAGCTGAAACCAGGGACACCCTAATACTGCACGGAACTACCTTGAGATTAGACCTTGCGTATAAAGCACACTGGAAACAAGCGAGCTCCACGTCTCACCTTGGGCCCCACCCCCTGAGGCCCTCCCTGCGCGCTGGCGTGGCCGGTCTCTCTCCGTTGGCCAGAATCCCTACGCCAAGTTCACGAGGACAGGAGGACCTCATCTCACAACTGGTGGAGATTGCCACCCCTGGCCAGCTGGTCCGAGGCAGGTGAGATGGCTGAGCTACACCGTAGAGGAGACGCAGTCCGTACGGGGGAAGCAGGCAGCTGCAGCCCACCTCGTTTTTCCTGCTATAGCCATCGCTGCCGGGAGCCCACCAATCGGTACCCTCCATGCACAGAGCTGGGCGCTTCATTACCATGGCCGGAGCTGTGCTAAGCTGATCAGTGGACTGAGCGCCACGATCTTAACCCGCACACAGAGTGTGTAGACCTGGCTACCTCTGTAAAGCCCTCCTCCGAGTGCATGGGACTCTAAGGGCACAGCTAGACAGGATCACAACATGTATATGCAAATGTCCTCAAGGAGAACAAAGTCCAAAATCAAAAAAAAAAAAAAATCTATTTGCGAGCATTCCAACATGGCTGGCTATTCAAGCTGTAGTTTTTCATGTACAGTAGTAATTTTAAAATGTCTTTAATAATGAATATAACTAAATAAATTATTTATGTAGAAAATAATAAATTGTATAAAGCTTTTACCTATAGGTCTATATCTAAATACAAAAAATGTGAGGTTTAGAAAAGATCAATATTTTGGATTGTCTTCCATTGGGTCAAGGCTATAATCATTTGAAGAGCTAGTAAGCCATTTCTCTGGGAGAAAAAGAAACAAAAAGGAAAGCTCTTCTTTTTAGTGTTTGCCAATTTCGGAGAGGTAAGTATTCCTACCAGGGCCAATTTCAAGCTAATGACAGTTTAATCACCTACAAAATTACTGAATATTCAACAATAGGCTTCTCTTACCCAACAGGAGCTGGTAGCAGCATCTGAGAACCCAACTGAAAAACCTAGCATGAAACTGCGTTTGAAACTCCGCCTCTCTGTAAGTTGCACTTCTATACATCTCTGTGACCTACACTTTCCAAACTGTGCCCAGAAGATTAGCCCTCACCAGGTATCAGAGCGCTGAGGAAGGACAGAAGATTCTTCCATTAAAGGGCAGCAGTCTGAGGAGAGGTGGCCCCATGGGACAATCTCCTTTTACTGTGTTTTGAGACAAACTCACGGTTCCGTGCAATACACCTCCCTGGTCACAGCAACCCTGCTGCACGCTATCTAGCCGTTTCTGGGCCTTTGTCACACGTCCAGACATGGCCTACCCTGTCCCCGACTCCTCCGATCCTGGAGCTTATGCTATTAATGCCGTACACCCCAAGACCCAGCACTCCTCTCTGCACCAGCAGGCATGTCCGCTCCTCCCCTAGTCTGAGAGGTCTAGAACATGGGCACGAGCACATGCCTGTGGGGTGGAGGAGTGAGCCATCACCCCAAAAGGGGCAGGCCTCAGATACCTCAGAGGCAGAGCCAGTGACCTTCCCGGTGGCTGCGCTGTGAGAGGCACTGGAGGTGAGGGGGGAACTCCGATATCTGGTTCTCAAAGTTCTGCTTCTATTTATTTATTTACTTATGTACTTATGAGCTTTTATCTTTTTTGTTTTTAAAGAGAGTACAGATTAGCATTAAAATGGAAAAATGACAAGTGATACAGAATTTCACATAAGGAACAGTATAAATGTCAGGGCATTCGCTGCACTACATAGTGCAGTCTTCTAACCAGTCTTCCATATTGCCAGTGAATACTTTAATTTGTTTCATCTCCTGGCTTCAATCATTTGTGCCTTTTCTCCTCTTAATTTCAGGCACATTCTTTCTCCTTTTCTTTCCTCTTCCCAGTTTGTGAGCATCCATCCAGTAGCCACACCCTGCTCTTCACCTCGCAGAGCGGGGCTTCACCTCTTGTCACTCGGAGAAGCCACTCCGGGCCAAGGGAAGGGTGCTGCGGCCTACAGCAGATGTCCGGCCACAATTCAGGGATCACGTCTTACACTATCCCCTACTTTTTTCCTTCTTTGTTTTCCTACCTTCATTTTCTTCTTCTTTTCTTTCTTTCAAGAGGTCAGTGAGTGCTTTGGGGCCAACTTATGGAAAACACCAGGTCAGGACTATTAGATCCATTGATTGCTGCAGAAGCTCACTGGTTTCCAACTTTGCCCAAAAGTCTGTGGAGGCGACTAGGAAGCTCTGCAGCAGAGGACTGCTGACAGCTTCAGGTGTCCCGCCATGGGCTCACAGCCTTTCTGCTCTCTTGCTGGGGCGGATCTCTTAGTCTGTCCCCAGGGTTCCCAACCCATGCAGGTTGTTCACTGACACTGAGGGCCGGGGCGCAGCAGGCTGGTCTCCAGGCCCCACACTTGGACCACACCAGCCTGGGGAGGCCACGCGCGAGACCCCGATGGCCAGTCACAAAGCCCCTTGGCTTTCCCTGTCTGTGGGATGGAGGAAAGAAGGGAACAGTAATTCAAGTGGCAAAACCTGGCTCTGCAGGGGTTTTGCAGGCTCCCCTGCACTCCAGGAACATGGGGGTACAGGCCAGCGTGCAGAGGAAGGCCTGCCTGCCCGTGGCACACGAGGGCGTGGCAGTTAGCCCAGTGCTGCTCTGAACTGAAGGCTCCACAGGGGTGGCAG
Source organism: Myocastor coypus (assembly GCA_004027025.1). Lineage (NCBI taxonomy): Eukaryota > Metazoa > Chordata > Mammalia > Rodentia > Myocastoridae > Myocastor > Myocastor coypus. Next base: position 38,474 of record PVJA010015397.1, on the reverse strand, counting down.
TGAGTCAGCTTCTCCAGGGGAGACAGCAGGAGCACAGACAGCTCCGAGGTGGCTCAGTCACACCCTCCACTGTAGCCCTCAAGCTGACAGGACAGCATCCTGGGCACTCACTGGGCTGCTCACTGGGGGTGCTTCAGGGTCAGCCGAGGGCACCCCACTCCCACCTACGGTCCTGGAGACTCAGCGCCTTCGCTGACTCCGCGGCAACAACGCCTGCATAGAGCAGCCCAGAGCTGCGGGGGCGCTCGTAGGGCCCCTGGGCCGCAGAAGCTCTGTGATTTGGGAAAAGCATTCAGGGGACACAGGGTCGGGCAAGCTGTGAGCACGAAGTCTGGGTGATCCGTAGGAAACCTGACAGTCTGAGCAGAAGTAAACTAATAATTAAATTTAAATCACAGACACAAGCATGCCTTCCTGGCTGGAAGACAACCGGACCTCAGACTCCACATGTTACAGTGGATGCAGTCTTGGTCAGAAGCTGTTTGAGCTTTCTTCTCCACCTCTGTTTTACAGATGGGGCACTGAGGCCCAGAGGTGGAAATTACCTTTCTGTGGCCCTAGGGCTAGCAGAAGGAAGAGTTTGGCTTATTTTTTCTTTTATGTGCTAAAGCTGGCTCTGAGTGCTTTTCAGGCATTAACAATCAATTCTCAATTCCAGTTTGCAGGGCCCTTTGCTCCATCACCGCCTTCTCCAGTAGGGGGAGCAGGATGCTTGCCACGGAGAGGCTGAGGCCCTCCCTCGAGGCTACCCAGTTCCTGACTGGGATTCGAACCTCACAGCACACGCTTCTCTCTGCTGCTAGCTTTCCCTGAATACGTTTCTCCTGTGCAGAGGAGGAAGCTCCTGCCATCTGCGGCCTGGGAACACTTAGTGCCAGGCACGCCCCACATGATTCTACCCCGCACGGGAGCCGCCTGCGGCTTGCTAGGGAAAAGCAAATCTCCTTGACCTTTGATGTAGGAGCAAAGGGAGAGAAGTCAAGATGAAGTAATCGTTTGCAACAGAGTCGAATGAGAGGCAGTGAAGAATGCCAATTACAACCTGAAATGTACATTGTTAGAGAGAAGAACCATTGTTACAGGGAGACTAGGGGAGAAGGGAGACAAGAGGCCGTGGTCTCTGGCCCCCAACTGAACAACCTCCACATACTGGGCACTGATTTTTCAGCACTAAGAATACAGTAGGAGGCACAACAGGCAAGGCTGCCACCTTCAAAGACAAATAAAGAAATAACTTGGAATATATAACACACGGAGTCTGATAACCTGAGAAAAAGAAGAGGAATTCTATGAAGAGGGATGTGATTTATATGGGCTGACGAGCAGAGGCCCGAGCAAGTACCTGAGGGAGTCGTGCAGCTCTCGAGCAGGGTTCAGGCAGACGCACAGCTTCCGTATTGACCCAGGGAGAACAGCACACCTGCAAGGTCCAAGGACAGCAGGAGGCCAGGGACCTCGCGCTAATGAACAGGGCGGAAGAGGAAAGGGGTGGTGGGAAAGCCCCCGTCTGGGGGGCGTAGGCCAAGTAGGAGCCCCGAGTCACTGGCCTGCCTGCCTGCCTGCCTGCCTTCCTTCCATCCTTCCATCCTTCCTCCCTTCCTTCCTTCCTCCCTTCCTCCATTCCATCCATCCTTCCATCCTTCCTCCCTTCCATCCATCCTTCCATCCTTCCTTCCTTCCTCCCTCCCTCCGTCCCTCCCTCCCTTCCATCCTTCCTCCCTTCCTCCCACTCTCTCTCTCCATCCATCCCTCCGTCCCTTCCTCCTTCTCCCTTTCCCTTCCTCTTTCTCCTCCTCCTGTCAGGATAGAAGTTGAATCTAGGTTTCTCATACTGAGCTAAGCCTCCAGCTCTTTTCTTAGTTCTTATTTTGAGGTAGAAGCTCACTCAGTCACCAAGGTGCCTAGGCTGGACCCAAGCCTTCCAACATCCTGGCTCAGCTTGTCAGAGTGCTGGGGTTATGGCATGCAGTGCCACCCGTGGCTCTAAGCTGGGCTTTATTCTTACAGTGGACGAGCTCCTTTGCCGAGATCCTTAAGGCTGATGTTCATACTGGATTAAGGAAGGGGCTGAGCCTGAGACCACGCCCACTCTAGGCCCATAGGGCGTGGCCAGAACTTAGGCAGGGGACAAGGCTTGTGGTCTTCAAAGGCTTTAGAGGTCCAGCTTCTCAGACTGGACAGTGGGCAGCATGTGGGCTCTGAGGAAGGCGGTGGAGAAGCACACACACTGAAGATTTATCCTGGGATGGCCCCTGACTGGGGTGCCAGTTGCCAAGACCACATCTGGAATCAGGATGCTCCGCTCCCCACGGCACCCCCGATCCAGGAGAAGGAAGATCTACTTTCTTCTCTGATGACTGCTTTTCCAAAACAGGCCAGGAGAGCAGACACAAAGAAGCTGCAGCGCACACTCAGTGCAGCCTGGAACTCTGCCTCCTGGCCCAGCCCAGGTGGCCTGGCTACGCAGCTCCATTGTCTGCTGAACTTGGTCGGACCATTCCCTGGCTTTCCAGGTGAGAAAGAAGCCTCTTTGTCCATCCTTACAGTGCTGGGTCTGGGCCTGCAGCTAATCAACTGTTCCTGAGGTCATTCTCCCATCCCTTAGAGAGGGGAGGCTCTGCGTTTGGCCTTTCTCTTGGGTCCTGGCCCCTAGTTCGAACCATTAACACTAATTGAGTATCCAGGGACGCATCTCGTCTCTTTATCTCTGCTCAGGATGGCAGCAGGGTATGGGACTGGGGAGCTCTGGCAGGACCTGGGTCCATCTCTGCCTGTCTGGACATCTGCACCCACACACTGGTCCTGGCTCCTGGATACGTGTCTCGGGGTCGAACATGCTCTCGCCGTTTTTATTCCTGCTCATTTCTCATTGTTTGAGGTGGGACACACAACAGACTCCAACCAACGCTAGCTAAAAGAAGACAGCGATGGAGGAACGGGGAGGAGGGGAAGGCAGCGGCGTGGGAGCAAGAGCTAGGCTTTCCACAGCAGTCTCGCTCCCTGGGGATCCGCTCACAGTGGGCTCCGGTGGGACCCAATAGGTCAAAGTAAGGCCAAGTGGGGTAACCTCCAGCATCAGGCCGGCTGCCTGCTCCCAACTTGGTGCGCCTCCAAGAGCCTGGAAATGCCCCAGGGCATGCTTCCCGGCCTGCAGGGTGTGGGGCAGAGCACGTCACCATTCTTCGCTTCAATGTTTTTCGTAAACAAAACTCCTTGTTTATGATGAGCAAATAACTGCGTAGAGCTGTGGTGTGTGCTGTGATGCTTTGTTCCATGCGTGTATTTTAGAGAGGCTGAATCCAGCTAATTATCATATCTGCATTACCTCACATACTTGTTTTGTGCTGGAAAATTTAAGGCTTCAATTTTCTGGAAAATCTAGTGGATAATAGGCTCTTTCCTTACAAAGTCTGCTCACTGGATTAAACGAGATAACGCATCCAATATGCTCCAAACTACCCTGGGTGTGGGGCAGCTTCGGTAAGTACTAGTGTCACTAGCCGTCGTTAAGTACTAGCTGTCGCTCTCGCGCAGTCTACAGAGCATGAAGTGCCTTCCAGCGCAGCGAAGGTAGGGATGGACCAAGTAGAGAGCATCTAGCAGGTGCCCCTCCAGCTCTCAGCATGGGTGGAAAGCAGATGGCCCCCCGCGGGGGGGTGGTGAAGGCTGGAGCATCAAGACCTGGGCACAAATTCACCCAGTGTGTCTGAGGAGCGAGCATTCGACCCTGGGCCCAGCCTCTCTGGCCCTGATGCGCTCGTGCTGCCCCTGCTGCCTTCTTTGTCAAGTCTTTGTCCATCCCCTGGGGTGCTCCAGGGGCTCCCACCCATCCCTGCTGGCACTGACCCCAAGTACTTCTCGCTGAGCACTCCACCCAGGTCTTTGCACAGAGAGCAGCAGTCGTTTCAGTCGGGGGGGGGGGGCTGGCTCTGCTGCCCCGAGAAGAGGGTGCAGGCTCCCAGGGGGACGCGGGCTCAGATGCCCACTCCAATCAGTGGACCACAGAGAGACTGATGGCACTTAGGGGAGGTGCCCGAGAGGACATGGGGACAGCAAGGGGGATGCTGCCTAGGAGGTCGCCCCCACCAGGCAATCTGAGCAGAAGAGCGGTGAGGGCAGCTCAGCGTCTGAGCTCAGGCGGACACGGTGGGCCCTGGGCTCACGGGGCACCACGGCCAGCACCGATGCAGAGCGCCCGCTCCTCAGCCACCCCTGAGGCTCCGTCCCTTGAGGAAAACGAGCCCACAGCTGGAATGAGGTTTTGTGCACTTGCTGAGGTGCGAGACAAAACCCACCCCTGAAGCTGGAAGCCAGAAATACACAACGGAGCCTTTCTTTCATTCATGGCATGGATACCCACACTTGCGGAATATTTTAGAGCAGGCGCTTTCTAAGCTGCAACAGGAGCCATTTTGCAAAGTTCTGCAGTCAGGGGTCTCAGCCATGACTCCTGCTCTCGGCCCGTCACCCGCACTCCATGGCATGTCTAGAGTCTGAAAGCAGAGACTGCTTTACCTGCTGTCCTTCTCTTTCTGTCTTCCCACCTCCCAGAGTCTGGAAACCAGCAATCAAAAGATTCTGTTGAAGTTAATATACTGACACCCCAAGTGGAAAGACACTCGGCTGCTGAGCTGCTGAGGCAGAAGTCAGGGAAGCGAGAGAGGAATAAGGGGAAAGGGGAGAGGTAAAGCCTGGGGGAAAGGACCCCAAAGCCAGCCGTGATGCAGAGGAGAAATGGCTCCTTCTGAGAGATGGAAACGCCATATTGCAAGTGGTTACATGCGGGACAGGATATGGTCGTTTCAAGAACAGGAACGTGTTCTTCTCTCACGGACCCAATGAAGCTGACAAACGCAATCACAGCCTTTCTCGGTGAAGTCTCCAGAGGCACTTGGTCAAGAGGCTTTCCTGTCCTGTACGTGAGGCTACCCTGAGAACTTGCACCGCACACAGATGGGGTGCTCCTCGGGGCGCTGTGGGACCTGACCAAGGCTGTGCAGTGCAGTGGCTCCCCAGGCTCCCCATGGGGAGGGGACAGACACAGGAGACTCAGCCAGCAATGGAAGCATACGTGACAACCGCACCAGCGCTCCTAGAAACAAGCGCCAGGTTTGCATTCACACATGTTAAAATGAAGATGATAATGATACCTTCTTTACTAATTCACAAGGTTTTTGCAACCAAAAGAAAAAAATGAACATAATGGTTCTTTAGAAAATGTACACAGCCATACAACTGCCATCAGTATGTCATAATTAATTATAAACAGTGCACAGAACATGCAATAAACTCAGTGCCTCAAGTGGGTGGGGTTCTAGTATCTGCTGCACGTAACAGACCTTTTCAGTTAATTATATGTTGGAATTCTCCTTCCACTTCCACAGGGGTCGTGTGCTTGTGTCCCACAGCCGCAGAGTCGAGCTCTGAGCTCTGAACAACCCGGGCCCCCCTACAAGGCCCCCCCAGGAGTTCAGGGGGCTGGACTGAGAGGCACGCGCTTGCCTTCCACTGATGGGAAAAGCCGTTCTGTACAGAGCACCAGAAAAATGCCATGAGGAAAGATGGCTTTCCGGAGAAAACACAGCCAGCACAGTGCTGTGAACATCTTCCAGAGACGGGTAGACAGGAAAGGGAGGGCTCAGATGGAGAAGACACTTCCCTCATCCTCAGCGGCATCTTAGTTAGTTAGTTAGTTAGTTAGTTAGTTAGTACAGGGCCCTGCCATGCAGCTGGGGCTCAGAGTGATTCTCCTGCCTCAGCCTCCCCAGCCCTGGGATTACAGGCATGCACCACCACGCCCAGCTTTGGTGGCCGCCTTAGCATGTGGTTCTGGGGATTGAACTCAGGTCCTTGCGCTTGCCAGCCAGGCGCTTAGGCTGCTGAGCTGTCTCCCCAGGCCCTCAGCATCTTCTAGCAGGGCTCCCTCCTCCCTCCTTCACCAAGTGGATGGTGTCCTGGACAGCCAGCAGGCACATTCCATCTCACACTGCTGTACTTTTTTCTGTCTTCGAGGAACCCACTACCAGGAGAGAGGGCCGGGTAATTACTATTAATTTTTCCTCTGAAAACAGGTGGGGAAAGAAACTTACAGCTAATTGTTTCTGGCAAGTACTGAAGAATACGACGTCCCCTAGAGCAAGGGAAAGCAGGGCTTGATGAGTTCGAAACAAGACAGCGAGCCAGTGTTGGGGGCCAGGGAAGTTGTTTCAGTTCTAACAGAAAAATGCACACATGACTGGCTCAACCTCCCTCTTTCTGCCCATGGGTCTGAAAACATCAGTCTGAGTGGCAGAGATGTTGCCAGCTCCATCCCAGGTGTCAGATGAGGAGGAGGCACAGACTAGGGAACCGGGCATGGAGATGAACCACTGCTGCAGGCCCAGGAACACCGTGGGAAGCACGCTGGCAGCAGCACCTGCGCTTTGGAGAAGCAGCGCCGCTGCATGGCGCATCGCAGCCAGGCCTCGCTGAACACTGCGAGGGAGGCATCGGAGAAGGCCCCAGCAATCCACTGTGAGGCAAGCGTCAATAGGCCTCCACCTACAAAGGGGAGGGTGGAGCAAGGCGAGCCCACTAGCCAAGGATCAAAACAGCTATTTCACAGCAGTACTGGAAAATAGGAGTCGAAGGACAGAAATCAGCTTCCAGGTTGGAGAAACGAAGCCTGAGAGTCTAGCTTTCCTGTTGCCAAGCCACAAGACCTGACGCTCGTGAGGCACACAGCAGAGGTTCACTTCAGCTCATGGCTTTGCCATTTAAGGCTTCATTTAGCTCCAGGTCTGAAAAAGGTGAAAGGGATTCTGGAGCCAAAGCCCTCACCTCTGGGTGGCCTGGAAGCAGAGACAGGAAAGGAGCCAAGGACTAGGAAAGGACTAGGAAAGAAGCCTCAGCCTTCCAGCCATGCCCGCAGCAACCCAGCGCCATCTGTGTCCCATCTTCTAACAACAGTGGACACGATGCCGGAACGAGCCGGATCCAGCCGTCGTCTAACCATGAGACTTCTGAGGGACATGGTAGGTCTAAACCTCAGCACCATTTTCTTTCAAAAGACACATGGTGTGTTAAAGAAGAGACAAATGCGTAAGTCTGTTCTTTGCAAGACCCAAGCCTTCAGGAGAGCAGCAAGTTGGTTTCCTGAGGGTCCCTGTGTAAGCCTCCCCAGATTTTACTTCCCCAGCTCCATCCACGCCCAGCTTTCAGTGGGGCGCCCTGTGCTGTGGCCCATGCACACTCCTTGGCGGCTCTCGCCCATTCTTCAGAGACTACGCCACGGCTTCCCTTCCAGGGTCTTGTCTGATCTAGCATCCTGATGGCTAAGGCTCCCAGCATGCACTGCTAGCTAGCCTCTGCCAGCATGTAGCTTCTTAACCATGCCATCACTGCCCGTGGCCAACTCCTAGGAAACTGTGTGATCAGGAACCTGTGGTGTGGCCTGCCCAAGTCTGTCTTCAGGACAGGAAATTTCCAGGTACATGACAGGACCGTAAGACATGTGAACGACCAGCTGCAGCCCTCGCCCTGTCCTGAGGGAAGCTTTCTGTCAAAGGTGCATGCACATGTGGGCACAGGCCAATAAGTGACAGTAGGATGCGCACAAAAGCCAGAGCTGAGCAGCATGGATGTTCCACCCCAGGACATCACACGGGATCCCTGGCATGCGCCGTGCTTCACACTACAGCGTGATGCCAATGGGCTCTGCAGCCTCAGTGGGCTTCTTCCAGCCCTTTGGGCAGAGGAGGTGGCTAAGTGGAAGCCTCCTTTTAGATTCCACCCTAGGCTGTCCATCTTTGGACAAATAACGACCTTCCAGATACACCCACTATGATGCTGATCTTAAGGGGCAAATTATGAGTCTGCACCTTGCGTAGATAAAGAGTTGTTTGTTCTCTTTGAGAGGCTGTTTAGTGTCCCAGAAAGGGCTTTGTGGGTGGTACGATGGGATGTGCTGAAGAGCATTATGTTTTGGAATTAAAATGGCCTTGGCACCACTCCCAGCTCTGCAATCTAATAGCAGTGCGATGTGTACGATGTTTTAGTATCTCCAAGCCCTACCCTGAGCCTTTCTACAGAGCTGTATAGGTTACCATTACAACAGATTTAAGCCCCAGAAATTTTTATCAGTGGCATATAAGAAAAATTCCACATCCTGTCCATGCCCCTCTAGCTCTGTGCCGCAAACCAAGTTTGCGAAGCACTATGAGCCTCTTCCCTCATCTGTAAGACGGAGACAGCAAATTCACCTGCACTTAAGTGAAACGAGAGGGAAGAACGGGCCACGTCTCCAAAGCTCTTAGTCTGGTAAATGTGTAACGCTAGGCTTCCAACCAATACGTGTGCCTATCATTTATTTTGAATGTTAATTATAAGGACATTATGTCAAATAAGTATTTTGTCCTGATCCATGATAGCACAGTACAAAAGGTTTTCTGCCTGTGCTTCTCTCTCCCTAGTCCATGCAACAGGTACTGGATGTTCTGCAGCTCTCTGCCCAATGACGCAATCACACGGCTCTGGTATTGTCCTGTCCTCCTTTAGAAGCCCAGCCCAGCGTCTCCCGCAACCTCTTCAGGCCTGAGTGGAGAGGCCTGGATGTTCAAACCACATTTAAGGGGAATCCTTGTGTCCCACTGACTCCACTGTCTTGAATTTAATTTAGAAATACAATCACCAAACAGCTGAATAAAACTCTTCTCTCTCCACTTGACTGATAGCATAGTGTCACAATTCAGAATCTCCAGAGTACCCAAAAGAGGCATTTCCCTAAACGCTCAGGTCTTATTCCCTGGTTGCAGAAGGATGTTAGGCTGGTAACATAAAGTTGGCCCACTCAGTCTTCTGTGCCCCGTTTCAGGAGTAGAGTGCTGATTTCACTTTTAGATCCAAATATATTAAAGTTCACAATTAATTTAGATAACACCAGATAAGCTGAGAGTAAAACGTCTAGCAATTAAATAATGAATGCTAGGCAGCCACAATCATCAGAAATATCAGAATACACCTTTATAATAATGATGTAAAATCAGCATGTTTTCATATGATTCAATTTCAGATTGACAGAAAAGAGGACAACCCCATAGATTAACAATTTTGAGGTAATGCATATATTACAAACTGTTTCTAAAACTATGATTAATATGGAGCAAGCTAACTTCACTATCTTCTAAAAGAACATTTGTAGATTTGAACATAATAATAGCACAAATAGAGATAGAACGGCTTTCAGCGTAACATGGGTAGATAATCTCTGCCCCAACATGGCACTAATGAAGCCGCTAGGTAACAGAGGCATTTCTCCAAAGGCAGGTTGCACACACCAAATACTTCAGGTTTTATAGTAGACAATGCTGGTCTCAGTGGCTTACACCCCCTGCCAAACACAGGACCAGCTAGTCCTGTGTGTGTGTGCACAGCTCTAGGGGTAATTTTCCAGCATGTACTCTGGACAGCTGGTGGCCCTGGAAACAACAAAACCCTGCCTCTTCATAAAGACAGCAAGCCATGGCAGGTCATATGGAAGACTGAGACCCAGCAGACAGTAGTGGTCCCTGGGAGGCATCTTGTCTTTCTGTCTGGCGGCGACAGCACGCCTGTCTGGCTGGAGGACACATCTGAGTTCAAAGGATAAGGCCATGCATTTCAGCACCATCACCACACACTTGAGAGCCACCAAAGAGATCAGGTCCCCAGGTAGCATTTCTTGGGGGTGAAGAAGAATCAAGAGGGTGCTCCCATTCAGCAGGAAAGAGCTGTGCATGAGCCTCCCAGGGGAAGAGGAGCACTCTTCACAGAAGCCCAGAGCAGTGTGGTTTCCCTCGGGGGAAGGTGGAGGTGCGGTGATCGTGTGGTCTCCCTGGCCGATCTGCGGACACGCCGTCTCCAACAGCCAGCACGATGTCACATTGACAGGAACTGCATTTCAGTTACTAGTTAATATTTTTCTGATTTAAAAAAAAGCAATGAGGGGCCCGGCAGGATGGCTCAGTGGTCTAAAGCGCCTGCTTGGGAAAGCTTGGGCGGCTTTAGGGACCGCGGTTCGATCCCCGGCACCACATGCTGCGCCAGCCCTGCCCTCGGGGTGGGCTGAGCCGGCCATAAAAATGAGTGAATAAACAAAGGTTCTGAAACAAGAAAAAAATTTTTAAAAAATTAAATAAATTAAAAAAAAAAGCAATGAGAAGCACTGCGAATTTCATTTAAAGCCCCAGGACCCCACTGCAGGCAGTGGCAAGGCAGAGTCCTGTGTCAGAAACGGAAGCCAGTGTCACAGACTTGACACCATCGATAAGACGTCTTTTCATAAAGGCAGGAAAACAGCCTGTCCTTTACTGAAGACAGAGCACCGTGCAGGGTCTGGACAAGCCTCAGGGCCCTGCAGGAAAGTGTCCTGATAATGACAGGGATGAATAAAAGGAAAATATCTCCAAGAGGCTTGCTGCGATACATTTCATTTCTGTAGCCAGGTAACTAGGAGGTCTAACAAAAATAATACAGAATAGTTTACATGAGAGATGACTCTGAGAACGTCCTTCAAGCAGACGATTGAATCTAATCCTTACATCTGAATCCATCATGCAGAGATGCCGACGAAGACAGTAAATACCAACGCTGGCTTAGCAGTTACTTAATTTTTCTGTACTTAATTTTACACTTCATTTTGGCAGTTTGGGCTGGATTGACTGACTGATGGATGGATGGTTGGAAAGTGAACAAGGCAAATCTATTCTTTGGGTATCATTCGGCACACTGAGGAGTAAATGATATCCTGCAACATTCCGAATGTTCACACCATGCAGCCTTCTTGCGTGAGCTGGAGTCAGAGGGAGAATTATGCCACCAGGGAACTGAAAAATGTTACACAGCCAGGGAAAGGAGAAGAATCTCTGTGCGTATTTGGAAAATGAGCCGGCTGCCCAAACAATCCCCGTAGTCTCCTCCAGCTCTGAAATTCTGTATTTCTTTGATGCCAGAGGCACATCAGGAGATGTTTTAGGAAGGAAATGCTAAGTGCCACAATATATTCTTGGTTCTTATTTAACATTAATATCCTATGCCTGTCCATTCTTCCAGATAGCACGTTTCTGCAGTGATTTCCTGCTTAATTCAATGTGGAGTTCTAGTGGCTGAGATTGAAAATACTGCAACTGTTGTTCTAGTGGTTTCTTGTTCAGTAGTGCAGAGGCTTAGAAAGTTTCAGACACCCAGGAAAAGGGAAGAGGCCCTTCTCCACAATTAAGTGCTGCTTCTTTGTCACGATGTGTTGGCAACAGGCATGACCTATCCTAAATCCAGAGTTGCACGTCCAAGCTCATGTAAAGGACATGCCAAGGCTGCCTAGAAGTCTCTCCTGTGTCCTGGTGAGGACCTGTGTGCACGGTCCTGCCCTGGGCCCAGGCTAGCCATGGTAATAGAGCACTTGGCCAGAGGCTGGCAAGGAGGACGCTGCAGTCTAACTCTGGAAAAAGACGTCAGACTTCGCAGTCAGGAGAGCCTACTCCTAGTGTGCTTCTCTTAACTGGATCAGCTCACAATCTATAAGATAATGCCCATCGTAAAACATTTCTGTAGAGCCTGAGAAGATTAAACTTTACAAACTACCTCACTATCCTAGAACCGAGACATAGTCTGGACACAATTCTAGAATCCAGGCAGAGCATAAAATGCCAACAGTCATCTTCTCTGACCATTTACAGAGCTTTAGACACACACACACACACACACACGAGTGCTATTTTCTTCACTGCTCTGCACTTAGCTTCTGCCATGGCTGTGTGCTCCAGAGGGAGCCCCAGACCTCTCCCACAGCAGGCAGCACTCCTGCTCCGTGCTACACCCCCAGCCTTCTACTTGGCCCTGACCGTGGTTACCAGAATCTAAACTGGAACCATAAAGTTAGCTAGGCCTTACCCAGAGTAAAAACCAAAGTAGGATTAAATGGTAAGGAGTGAAGCTGGCATCACTGCCATCGAGAGTGACGACGCCGACTGGCCGCCACGTCGGAACTCCCGTCTCTGTGTGTGGCACTGCACAACAGACTGCATACGCAGCTCCGCTGAGCACACACAGCACGAGGAAACAGAGCTGCTGCTGTCACTCAGCAAGGGAGAAGCTGAAGCTAGAAGTGGATGGGTAGAAGTGCGACTCTGTGGCCTTGGACAATGAAGCCGAAGCCACTGCCAGCGTAAGGTGACCGAGGGGTTAGGCCTGCACAAGATGCGCACCATAAGGAGACTGTGTCCAAACTGGCCTTCTCTTTGCTTGTGCACTGGCTATTTCTACACAGTTAGGGAAGCAGCACCACGTGCCGGGCACCGTGGTCCACACAAAGAGTGTGAGAAAGCTGAGCGCGCCTGCTGCATCTACGCTGCTCAGAGTCTAGCACCCAGACGGCCACGCGCCGAACAGACACAGCAGCCTCACCCAGCCCTGGGAAGTGTGTCGCTCGGCCTTAAGTGGATGCTGAAGCTAGGCACAGTGCTGCATCCTGCGCACGTAGGAGGATCAAAAAGTGCACAGAATCCTCAAATTTCTAAAGTTAGCTACATTTCATGTACAAGAAAAATATAGTATATGAGATGTGATTAAAAATATAAACATGCTTGCATTCTTAAAAGTTTATTACAGTAAGATGTAATTAATGTAATTAATTATATTTTGATTCATCCTTCTCAAAATACTTCCCATCTTGAATATAGTTGCTCACGATTGCTGCTACACTTTGAAGCTGCTCTGGCTGTCCCCTTTCATGAGGGTCTTTAGAAGGTGTGATAAAAAAGAAAATACGGTGCAATGCTATTGCAGAATACCAGCCAAGAGAGAGGCAGCCTTGTAGAATGCTCACGCTGTGGCCTGCCCTCCTTATCACCAGCCCTGGCACTGTGCAACTTGGGCCTTGATGAAAGCCAACATGACCAGCAAGGTTCTGAATCAATTCAGGATGCGAAGCCACACAGGAGAGGACAAGTGACACTCAAGAAAGAGGACTTCCAGAACTGCTTCAGAAAATGGCAAGAAAAAAGGGGTGTCTTTGAAGCAAACAAGAGTATTTCAGAGGAGACTAATGATGATGCATCTTTTGCTGTGATCAACTTTATTTTATTTATTTATTTATTTATTTATTTTTTTTTTGTGGGACCAGGGTTCAAACTCATGACCTTGCACTTGCCAGGCAGGCACTTGTGCCGCGGAGCTATCTCCCCAGCCCCTATGAACAACTTTAAAAACTGTAAGCATATTACAGTTTTCATCATGCCTCAAATAGCATATTTTTCTGTACATATATATACTTACAATAAAGTTTTATTTATAAAGTAGTCATATTAAGAGATGAACAATATAACATACAAAAATTATAGAATAACTGTGATAAAATCACCATGGTACTGGCATAGAGACAAACCTGAGGACCAGTGGAACAGATTAGAAGATGCAGACACAACTGCAAAAGCCCTTAGCCACCTTATCTTTGATAAAGGGGCCAAACATGCTCGTTGGAAGAAAGATAGTCTCTTTAATTAACAGTGCTAGAAAAATTGTTTCCACATACTGAAGGCTAAAACTAGACCCATGTCTATCATCATGCACAGAACTATAGTCAAAATGGATCAAAGATTTAAACATTATAACAGAAACACTAAATCTTCCAGAGGAAAATGTAGGTAAAGCGTCCTAAGGACAGCGAGGTAGGTACAGAGTTCATGACAAAAACCAAACAGCACAGCAAATATTTTAAAGAATCAACACCTGGGGTCTCACCTTTTTGGAAAGTTTCTGCACTTCAAAGTAGATCTCCAACAGAGTAAAAAGAAAACTCACAAGCTGGGAAAAATTATAGCCAATTATTCCTTTGACAAAGGCTTTCTATCTAGAACATAGAAAGAATTTTAAAAATCAAAATTCCAAATGCAAAGACCTAGCCCAAAAGTGGGTATCCGATATGGATGCATACTTTTCAGGTGAAGAAGTATAAATGGCAAGTGCTTTGGTCACTTTTCTCTCCTTGCTGGAACAAATAGCAGGCACACAAGCTTAGGGGAGGAAAGGTCTATTTAGCTCACAGTTACTTGAGGTTTCAGGATCCTGCCCCCACGCTACAGGGTCTGGAGGAGAGGCTGGGGTGCTGCCGTGTCCAGGGTGAAACGCTCCATACCTCCAAGAGAGGCCACCAGGTTGAGGGGAGGCGTGGGGAGGCTGGTGCTGACAGTTTTAAGAGTTGGGCGCCTCGCTAGCCCCGCCCCTCAAGCCCCACTGTGGTCCTCTGCCCCTGCCCCTTGAGCTGTGTGCTGGACAGCTCCATGATTTCCATGAGGCTTTGGGGGGGGCAAATAGATATAAACCATAACAGCAAGTAAATAGATGAAAAAATGTTCAACATCTTTGGTCATTTGAAAAATGCAAATTAAAACAACAATGAGATTCCATCTTACTCCAGAAGAATGGCTAACATCAAGAAGTCAGCCAATAAAAAATGTTCAGAGGGGCTGTGGAGTAAAAGGAACCCTTCTGCACTGTGGGTGGGAGTGCAGACTGGTACAACCACTACGGAAATCAGTGTGGAGGTACCTTGAAAAGCTGGGATTGGAGGTCCCATTCAAACCAGCTATTCCTCTATGGAGTATTTTTCCAGAAGAACTGAAAACATCATGCCACAGCAATACATGTGTGCCCATGTCTATAGCAACACAATTTGTCATAGCTGAATCCTAGAAACAGCGCAGATGCCCATCAGCTGAAGAATATACAAGGAAGATGTAGTAGTTTCACACAAGAGAGTATTGCTCAGCCATAGAACAGGATAAATGTGAACCTTTTGTTGGCAAATGGATGCAACTGGAGACCATACTCTTCAGTGAAATAAATCAGACCAGCACGTGCAGACACAGCACTGACCCTTTAGTGTGCGGTGCTGAAAGAGAAAAATGGAATCTGAAGGGTGCAAGAGAGACCAGGAAAGGGGAAAGAACTTGTTCAAAGGCAAAGAGCCACTGAGCTAAGGAGAAGGACAGGAGAGGGAGTGGGGAAAGAGATTTATCTACGTATGTAAGCAGGATGGTTTGGACAACTGTACTGTGCATTTCTGCGGGTCTATGGAAAGGCACAGATAATACCCATTTTATGTGGTCTCTTTTTTTAATTGCACTTTTCTTAATTTCCTATACATTTCTTTCTTTTTGCTTTTCTTTCAATTTTGCATGCATGTATCCGGTAATCTGAATAACTTTGGAAGACAACACTGCGCATCACAATAAATGCTGTGAAACTCATGTTACTTGGTTAAGTGAAATTCTGTACCACTTATCATTTTTATACTTTTAATACTGTTTTGTACTCTCTTTAAAAAATAAAAAATGACTGTATAGTGAGAACTTGTACAAAAAAATAAATTTTTAAAATTATAGCAATATACTAAATAAAACTTCTGTTGATGGACTGTATCTCAAAATATCGGATCCTTCCGCTTAAATAACTGTGCAATGTCTCGGTGGCATATTGAACTGCTAGCATTATTGCTTCTGTACTGTACTCCCACTATTAAGGTATGATGGACTCACAGCTTTGTTCAGCACGGCAATGCAGCAGCAGCTGTGGGATAAGTAAGACGCTTACGAGTGACGAGCTGGTCACATACACTGGGTGGATACGCAGGACAACAGTGCGGCCCCCATGCAAGGCAGGACGGAGAAGGCTGGCGTGAGATCTCATCCCGCTGTTCTCAATGGCATGACATGTAAAACGTGACCACTGCTTATTTTTAGAGTTGCCCACTTAATATTAAAGATTGTCATTGATCTCAGGTAACTACCGCCACTGCTAAGGGGTGGGGGGCTGCAGTCATGCAGCACACTGGGGCCGACACTCAGACAGGCCCCACCGGTGCACACCCCGACAGGCGGCTTCTAGGGAAAGTGCTGCCTGCTGGCATGGTGGCCCGGGAGCAGCAAGCAGCCCCCTGCATGCTCCCTGCCGTCTCTACTCATGCCCAGCCCACAGATGAGCCCCTTCAGAGAGATTCCTTCCCCGGCTCTCATTCCTGTACTAGGATTAGTGACGTGCTGCAGGTTGGAGTGGTCTTCATTTAAGGAGTTGTAGGATATCTGAACTGAAAAAGAAGAATGAAAGACAAGTGCAGTTTTCTCACAGAACAAGAAACTATCTAACGACCCAGGACATCATGCAGACTGTTGTTATTTATTATCAGACCATGCAGTGGAGTTACTGACTGAATATATGCTGCCATGGGACCCGCAAGCACTCTGTCACGGGGCAGACATCAGGATGGTGGGGTTTTGTTTATTTGTTTGTTCCTGTCACGTATTCAGCATGACTTTAAAATAGTATTCCTCATCAGGGATTCTCTATTTGTATTTCTGGACCTGCCTCCCCCTGGGGCCGCAGGACAGGCAAAGCCATTCCTTTCCTCCCCAGCCCAGCAGGGTGATGCTCCTGGCAGTTTGAGTGCAGAGGAGACGGAAGGGTAGGGTGGGGTGGGGACTCGTGGCCTGGAGCAGCAGTGAAGCGGATCTGAGCGCTACCACCGCGTGGGGGAATCCATCTTCCTTATGTTGCCAAGGTGACACAAATGCACACCAATCCCCCCCCTCCTTCCACTTTACTGGACGTCATGCTCGGGAACAACGTTTTGGAAAGAAAGTCCTTGACGGAAGAGTCAAGCACAAAGGAATGCTGGAGGGCAGGAGAAGCTGTGTGGTCAGGAGCCGTGGTCAGCAGGGAGCGGAGGAAATGCTAGCACTTTCGCTCCTTGTTGGAAAATCAGGACCCTTCCTGCGAATCAGAATTCCCTTCGCTCTTAATGAGATGACTGTCTAGGCCTGCTGCTGAGGGAGCGGCTTCCCACTGGGCTTAGGCTACTTGAGAGCTCTACATTTAATCCCAGAAGACTTCCAGGGGTCTCAAGGAGGGCTGGTAGAGCGAGAGGCAGAGGCGGTCCACAGCGAGGGGGGTCCCGCGCCAGAGCGGAAATGCTCGCGGGCGGGTGTGGCCACCAGGTTTCTTTTCACTGGCACTGAGGAACAGACACAAAGGAGCTCCCACTGCCCAGCATCTAAAGGACCAAGAAGGATAGGGCGGGGTTAGAGAGAAGCAGAAAGAGCCCGAGAGGCGAGCTTAGGCGCTAGCTTAGGCGAGCAACCACAGATGTCCAGGACAGCACAGGGCAGGCAGTGAGCTCTGCCATGGGGAACTGACCCAGCACCCCTCAGCATGAGTTGCCCGCTGCCTCCCTGGTCCTCTCCACAAAAGGCCAAAATGAAAGCATGTACAACCCTCACATTCTTTCTCTTGTGGAACCAGAATTCAGGAGGTGGAATTTATTAAAATTAATCTGCAAAAACTCTACCTAAGGGGCCGGCGAGGTGGCTCAGCAGTCTAAAGCACCTGCCTAGGAAAGTTTAAGCAACCTCGGGGACTGCGGCTCTATCCCTGGCACCACATGCTGTGCCAGCCCCACCCCTAGGGCTGCCCCAGCCATAACACAAATAAATAAATAAATGAGGTTTTAAAAAATTAAATTAAATTAAATTTTAAAAGAAACTCTATCTAGGCATTAACCAGTGCATGAAGGGAGCTGCTAGTCCACAGTTGGGGCCAGAGAGCAGCCCTGCTCTGCAGGAAGAAGGCCCCCGGGTGTAAGCGGAGGCACCCTCCTCTCAGAGGCTGGAGGGCCTAGGAGGAACCGCCCCTCTGCGTCCTGATTTCCTGCAGTACAGGTGGGTGGGTCTTTATGTAGGGCAAAGCTTCCCAAATGGGAACAACTGTAAGCCCACGGCTAAGATCTGCAGAAGCTATGAGCTTGGTCATTACTACATTCGGATTTGTGCTAGCTCATTCAAAAGCATACACAAAAAGTTTTTCTTTTAATCTTTTACTTACATATTTATTTATTTATTTGGTACAGGGTCTCACTATGATGCAGCTTGGACTCATAGCGATCCTCCCGTCTCACCCTCCCCAACAGTGCGATTACAGACCTGTGCCACCATGCCTGGTTTCAGAGGCCAACACAGCCTACCCAAGGTTCCAGTGCAGGCATGGCATGTGGTACCAGGAACTAAACACAGATCCTTGGGCTCCCAGGCAGGCACTTAGACCACTTAGGTATGCTCCTGGCCCTATTACACAGTAAAAGTTTAGTGTACTAATAGTGATCCCCCTGTCTCAGCATCCTCAGAGCTGTGATTAGAGGCATGAACTGTGTACCAAATAAATAAACTACTAATTTTTTTTAAGTTTAAAAAGTAATTTTAATTATTATATATGCCATACATGAAGTTGTAAAATACACTGAGGGAGTACATGTGACTATTTATCTATCTATACTACCTGCCCACACCCAGTCAGTATCTACATCAACATTGAGAGAGGTACATGCTTCTCTGTTCAGGATCTATCATTCACATAGCCAAAATCCAAGCTGGTGACAGTTTTAAGAAATCTTTGCATGTGTGCTCACTACTGATCACTGCCGTTGGCTGGGCTGTGTCGTCCTCCAGGACACGTGCTGAAGACCTGTCCCTCAGAACCGCCGCCGTGAACGTCCTTGACTGTCAGGCAGTGGGGGGTGCAGGTGGACAAGATGAGGCTGTGCTAGGCTTTGTGTAGCACAGTGTGCAGCATGGGCCTCTCAGTGGACTTAGCCCAGGCCCTCAGAGGAAGAGCCAAGAAGACACACAGACGAGACCATGTGGGGTACACAGGCCACATGACCGCAGAGGCACAGCCTGAAGCGCTGCCCCTGCCGGGCAGCGAAAGCAGGGATTCTCAGGATGACATCAGAAGCTAAGGGTGCTGCTCAGTAGCAGTGCACTGGGATAGCTGGCACCCAAGAGGACCTGAGTTCATGCTCAGCGTCACAGAGCAGACCAAACGAAAGCAAGAAGCAACTTCCGGAAGCTGGGAGAGACAGGCGAATGCCTGCCCCGGAACCTGCCGGGGCACCCGGCCTTGTCACCACCTGCACTTTGGGCCAAAACGATGCAATGTTTAAGTCACCCACATCTACTTGGCTATGGCACCGCTAGGAGACCCACAGGGCCCCTGTATTCTAAGTGTGGGGAAGGCGTGTGACCAACATGCACAGCACCAGCTTCCAGGCCGAGCGAGGGCAGTGATTCCCGATGTCATTGTTCCACGTTGTCATGAAGGCTTTAGAACCT
Organism: Myocastor coypus; assembly: GCA_004027025.1. Lineage (NCBI taxonomy): Eukaryota > Metazoa > Chordata > Mammalia > Rodentia > Myocastoridae > Myocastor > Myocastor coypus. The sequence goes on along the minus strand of PVJA010015397.1, from coordinate 19,305 downwards.
GGACAAGCTCAGCCCGAGCCTTGTTTTCGTGGGGATTTCTACTTAAAATATTAAGAAAGAGAAAGTGCTAGAGAAAAAGAGAAAACCAAGAATGCTTTATTCTCAGAAGTCCTGAGTATTGCTTACATTACCCTCTCCTGGGACACTGTCTTTAGATTTCCTCTTTCAAGTTAATTCTCCTACTGTAGGTAGGGCAAGAGTGAGAGCTGGGATTGCACACAGCTCAAGTGCACTTCTGGGTTGATTCGCGATGAGAATTTTTTAAAAACGTATTTGATGCAGGATCTCACTGCACAGCTCAGACTCCTAGTGATCCTTCTGCTTCTAGCCTCCCCAGGGCTGGGCTTACAGGTGTGCACCACCATGCCTGGTCTAGGCAGCCAGCTCAGTGCACCTGCGGATGGGGCCAGCGAAGCAGGTGGTGCTGGGATCAAACCCTCATCCCTGCCTAAGCAAGCGCTTAGCCCACTAAGCTATCTCACTGGCCCCATGATGAGGAATTCAACGGATTTGCTAGCATGTATCATTCAAGTTCCTGGTAAATTTCTTGGAAGAAGCCACACTCTATTGGGGCAAAGTGGGGAGCTGGACAAATGGGAAGCAAATGGAACCAGCTGCCATCAGAGTCACTGGACTGTGCCAATTGAGGAGTTCTTCTTTTTTAAAATCAAAACCAAGCATTTTTAAAAATAAGTTTGGTCATTTTAAACAGAAACTCCCAAACACTTAAGTCTTTTTTAAAAAATGTATTTAGTACAGGGTCTACAGAGTCTCACTACACAGATCGATAGGACACGTAGTGATCCCCCTATGTTCAGCATCCCAAGTGCAGGGATTACAGGCACATGCCACTCACCAGCCACTGTCTCAGTGCACCCTAGGGGCGGGACAGGGATGGCACTCCAGGGATCAAACCCAGGCCCTGTGCCTACCTCTAGCCTACTGAGCTATTCGGCCGGCCCTCTAATTTAGGACTTATAGACCAATAAAATGTAAGAGAGGCATACAGACAAAAATTCCTGCTCTTCCATCTTGCTGCTGCTAACAAGGGTGTTTTCTCACCTTTCATTAAGGGCTCATTTCCAATCCACGTGGACAGAGGGCACATCACTGAGACCCTTGTGCGCCACCACCTCCTGCTTCATTCCACAGCCTGGGGCTTCCCACCAGACCTCCCAGTTCAGAGGTCGCCATTCCTGAGCCCCAGAGTGGGGAATGCCATCACTGCCTGTCTGCTTTAGTTCTACAAACATGGACAGGAGTCCCCCGCTCCCACCTGGAGGGTGATGATGTGAGATTAATATGCCACCACCAAAAGTGCTGCCTCTCCCTGCTGGACACCTGTCTCTGTATCCCTGGCACCCAGCAAGGTGGCAGCACCCGGGTGTTCAACAAGAATTTGTTCATAACAGGAAAGGGGGCGCTGTATGGGCAGCTGTTCGTGCTGCCCCTTCTCTTGTCCCGTGTCCATTGTCTACTCTGTCTGAGACGCTCTCCTCCATCTCCTTCCACCACTGGCCATGAATGTTCTGCCAAGAAAAGCTTAAGCCACCTGCATCCGCACTGAAGGATGTCAGACAGAAGATGCCGGGAGGCTGAGCTTGTGGCCCAGCACCCAAAGATACGATTGATCCCAGGATTCAACCAAGAGAATGACTCCTCAATGCTCAGAAATGATTCTTAGAACAGAGAGATTGCAGCACCAAGGAAAACGTGTCTCTCTTAGAGGGAATGCCTCGTGAATGGAGCCATGGTACTGAAAAAGTCACCCAGGTGCAGCAATCTGATCAGGACCAGATTCACGAAGAGGAGGAAGTGGCTCCTGTCATGTCCCGAAGTAGAACACTCAGAAAATGCTTGTCCTGTGCAGTGCAGACATGCATAAAAATAAACACCACCAAGAAAAGAGACAAGCAAGCCCTGGCGTGCAGAAGGGGAGGGTCCCTGCTGGCAGCCTCACCTGGTTCTGCAGCACGCGAGTCCCGTCACACACGCCAGAGCTGCTGCAGCAGCCCTGGGGCCCTCGCTCCTCGCCCTTCCTCCCAGGTGACCCCTGCCAGCCCCTCTGCGTGCGGTGCTACAGTAGCTCCGCCCCACTCCTCTCCTCCTCCTTCACTCTTTGCTCTTGCCGCTGGTTCAAAAAATCTTGGATTTTTTTTTTTTTTTTGTCTACAGATCTTCAATCTGTTCCGCTTCTCTTTTTCCCTTCTTCTCTGTTGGGATCCCACTCAGAGCCTCCCGAGGACTGGGCCGGTGAGCAGCTGCAGAGCTACAGCCCACATTCTTTGCAATCTCTTGTTCACTCCTTCAAGCCTAAATTTTCTCAATGAACAAATAACTAGACAACTCTGTAGATTCCTTCTTTGCTTCATTTTTTCTAGCTGTTACTTTGTAAGACCTTTTAGAAAGTGTTAAGGACTTTGTCCCCATATGCACCAACTCGTGGCCCTTTCAGCCCTAGCATGTCGACATCTGAAAATATTTTAAGTCCATAATGATGCCTTAATTATCACATTCATAGGCCTTTTCTATTCCCTATTTTTCTCAATTTTCCTAAAGTGTCTGGAATTGTTGATCATCCTGTTCTTTTAAAACATGCCTCTCCTAAAATGCCCAAGCCACTGGACTTCCTCAGGGCTCTTTATTCCCTGGCAGGTGTGTTTCCTCACCCACTCTTTTGCTCTCGTCACTTTTGCAATTATTTAAGTCCTTTGAATGATCTTGTCTATTTCAGAGGCTTGAATGGCTTCCCTTGCATAGATGACTCCCCTGTTTTTCTCAAGTTTCAGACGTGTGTCCAAGTTTTTAGCTTATAAATAGCTATAGATATGGATATGAATATGGATACGACGTGGCTCTAGATTCCGATATAGATAGAAGCAGATGTCCAATAGGTATTTTTAAGTCATCTTCCCCTTTACTTGAGCCACCAGAACTACTTCTTAACATTCTTCACTTTATTACAACCTTCTCCAGGGTCCTCTGCTCGAGACTCAGCCCCTGAAGCTCTGAACCTCATTCTCCCTCAACTCCTTCCAGCCCCTGCCTCCAGCTGTCACATCCAGCACTGTCCCTGTGGCCCACTGCCAGTCCCCTGGCTCAGGCTTGCATAGATGCGCTCCTGCTGCCACCTCCTTCTGAAGTCCTTGCGTCCTGAGTAACAAATGCACTATTCGATCAGCAAGAGGAGGCGACCGTCACTCATTCGATAGCGACTAGAACATCAGCTTCTCTTCTAGTGAGACTTCCCACCAAGCAAATCTTCTACATATTCATTAAATTTCTGTGTTGATCAATATATTTGGGTTACTCTTATGTGAAGTTACAGCATCACTCAAGAGACATAAAGCCACAGAAATGACGCTGCCCTGCCATGCACCGGGGCACTGCGACAGCGATCTCCCTCCTATTTCCATCAACCCCTCCCTTCCACATCGTGTGGGGGAAGGGCGGGCGGTGGTGGTGCAGCAGCCAGAGGGATGAGCACGCACCCCTTTTCAGTTCAGCACACACACACACAAACACTGTCGGTTGCTCAAATCTTTAGTATAGCTCTGCTCAAGAACTCCCTATTGTTGCTCCCACTTCAGAGAAGGGGAAAATGAGATTATGAACATGTCTAGCTACCTAAGGTCATTTCAAAAATTCATAGTAGAAGCAAAATCTAAGGATGTGTCACAGCTCCCTATCAGCCCTTTCTCTGGAATGCCACAGTGGCCCTTCAAGGTTCTGTGACCAACCCCAAGTAAGCCCGGCTGGCACTGCTGTCCGTGCCTCACATCCTCTAGCTGTGTGTTGGCAGCTCTCTGAAGGGCATTTGAGAGTAGGTTGGGATCTCTTGCCTCGAAAAACAGATGAAAGCCCTAAAGGGACCACCGCTGTGGGCCTCAAGTTCTATGTTTAGGCTGTAGGGAAAACCAACAGAAGACAGGCTGCGGAGGACATGCACGGTGACTGCTTGGGTTTGTTTTGGTTCTAGGGATTGAACTCGGGACCTCGTGCTTACCAGGAAGGCGCTTACGCTGCGGAGCTATCTCCCCGGCCCTATTTTGTTGTCATAGCTGTTGTTATCTTGTTTTTGCCCTTTTAAAAAGTGCTTTACAGTAACTTCCTTTAAAGATAATAAACAATACCATTCTTAAAATAACATGTACAGGAGGACCACACTGCTCCATTGTCACCCTGGAGGACTCCCCGCTTCTTCCTGTGTCCCCGTGAGGGTATCCACACATGGGTAAGACATAGCTCTGCAGATGGGAACAGGGGACACACAACAAAGGCCAGTTCAGAAACCTGCGGCTCCGGATGTGTGGTTTTCACACAGGGGTTATTAGGAAGCCTGACCGCGGCTGCGGATCCAAGCTCTCTAATCTAGCAGCAGTTGTGCCAAACCTCTATTTTTGAGTTGTTTTAATCTGTCTGTCTCTAGCCCACTGATTCCAAATTCAGTGGAGAGGAATAAAGCTGCATGATTCACTCAGAGGTCCCTACCTCGAGTCACACAGGAAGCGCACAAAGTCTGGGCGATCCTCATTTTACAGTTGAGAAGACTGAGGCTTCGAGGCCTTGTGCTTACCGGCTGTAAGCGCCTCATCGGCTTTCTCTCGCCTTGTCAACAGCAAACCAGGAACCCAAGCTGGGTGTGCTCAGTTCCAAAGCTCTGTGCACAGCCACTAAACTAAGCCTGGGTAACTTCACAGAGCTGGGGTTCTGGCCGCTAGGCCTCACCGCTGGTAAGCTCAGGCTGATAGAGGAACTGAGGCAGAGCCTCAGAGCCCCGGAACCTGCGCATGCTTAGTCAGTCAGCCAGCCAAGGATCAGAAAGTAGCAGCAGCCTCCCTCCCCAGAGCCACTCACACAGGAAATCTGAGGAGGCACCAATGTCCCCACGTCCTACAAGTAGCCGTCACGGTGTGGCTAAGACGCCCCCATGCTCTGACCCTCTCAGAACAGGTCGCTTCCTTTCAAGGTCTAAGTCTGTGCTGCAGAATGCCTGCTGCCCCCTGAAAGCACAGAGGCACAGCTGGAGCTTGCTCTCGCTCTCTCTCCTGGGCAACCACGGGCGGCTTAGCACAAATGGATCTGCAACCCAACATTAATTTCCTGTCTTCCAGTCTGGGGCTCCTGATAAGCAGCTGTCTGGCAAAGGACCGAAGAGAGAGCCAGGTCTGGCCTCACCACCACTTTGCTCCTCCCAGCCGGAGTCCTTCCCTCCAGCTGTGGCTGCCCAGAGCTCAGGGGCTACCTGGAGCAGTTTGCAAACAGTAGCTCCCACCCTCACACATGCTCTGGCTGCTCCAGAGTCTCTGCCAGCCTGGCCGCACCTCTTTGACCTCAAGTGCATTACTGAAAAATGTCTTCCCACAGCAGGCAGGGAATGAAATTTCCTCTGGCCCAATTACTTCCTTTGCTCAAGTACAGAAATGAAAATCAACCCTACTCACAAAGAAGAAATCTGAATTTTTTAAATTTAATTTTTAGTCAGAACAGCAGGGAAGCTGAAAGTATTTGTTTAAATTCTAGGGCATGGCGAGCTAATTGCTTCCTGGTGGTGACAGCCACAAGGACATTTTCTGTGGCTCTGTGTCTCATCCCTGCATCCCAGGCTAAGATAAAAAAAACTAACTGGTAAGACCGGCACAAGAAGTGGCTTCTGATAGGGAAGAAATACAAGTTGACTTTCACAGCTGAGTTGAGAAATTAGCACTAGGAATGCAGGCTCTTAATGAGTTTATGCTCATCAGACGAAATACTTGTGCTCCTCGGGATGTGCATTGAAAACCACGCGCAATGTTTTATCTTTCGATTTACTGAAACCCTGCCAATAAAGTCAGTCTTTTCGCCAGCCTGTCCTTTTCTTCTTCATAGGCAGCATATTCAGAATTCGCATAATCTTAAAGTATTCACTGCAGATTAAGAATATAACTATCCTTAGGCATTGCAGGAGAAGAAGCATACTCAGCAATTGGTCTGAATTATTCTTTAGTCACGAGAAAAGCGAGAGTGCACTGAATGACAGACAGGGCCTCTGGCCCTCAGCTGAGACATCAGAAGTCTCTGAGGAACGCTGCACAGAGCAAGATGATTCTATGCCCCCTTTTAATTTCTAAGACAGCGCCAAGTCCTTTAGCACGAGGCACAGGTTAGATGCTCACCTCCCAGGACCACTTGGCACCTGTTCTTCTCACCAGGAGTCGCCGTGCTGGCATCATGCAGCTCCTGAGCCTGGTAAGAGGCTAACACACATCACAGGAAATGCTGGGGTCGGTCAGGACCACAGCACACAGGTATAGGACTTCCTTGGTCAGCTGGTACGCAGCTTGCACAAAACCCCAGAGACTTCTTAGCCATGCAGCCATGCACTCTGCCTGCCAGGAATATGGCGCTGAGAGTGTTAATATTCCAGAGAGGTGGTCTCCTGTGCCTTGGAGCCAACAGCTACTGTGAATGGCTCCTAAAGAGAAGGCAGGAGTTTGTGCCAGTCAAGTAATGGACTGTGGTCAGATGGTGTCCCTCTGTAACTTGCTTTGCTACCCAACTTGGGCAGTGTTCCTCCCGGTTAAGGAAGCTTACACTGCCCTGGTAGCTACCGCCTTTCTTCAGAGGCACTAAAGAAGCTGTGGGCTGATCTTCCTTTCTGGGAGTCTCCCCTCGCTCTAGGATCATGATGAATGCCTAGGTAGCAGGAGCCTTGCTTTGGAAATACACACCACGGGTCCCGTGCGATCCTAAGCCCAGCCAGCACTGCAGTGGTAGTCCGGACAAGATGGTCTCACATGGCAGCACACAGCAAAGGAGAAGCCCTGGGCCAGTGATGGCAAACCTCCTAAGATCTGGATGACATAAACAGCCCTCTGTGGCATGCAAGCCATAGGTTTACCATCACATAAGGGGACCCCAGCCCTGCCTCAGCACAGGAGGTCCAGCAAGGAGCACAGCCCCAGAACAGGCAGTTCGCTGTGCCTGAGGCCAGGGTTTGGGTGGTTCCACACGGGGAGCTCATGCCGGAGGAAAAGACATTTTCTGCTCTGGACACATCTCTAGGGGCATTCATTTGGGAGAAACAACCGCCTCCCAGAGCGTCTCGGAAGTCTGTCTGCAGGGAGGAGTGGGGCCTGATGCTCACCTGACCTCTTGGCCTTGAGCTCAGAAAGCCAAACTCAGGGAAGCCCTTCCCTGCCTGCTACCAGCCAACTGTTCTTCCAGGGCCACAGAGCATCACCGGAAACACTAGCCGAGGAGGTGGGCATTCTCAGCTGGTGGCCTTTTGTTGCCCCCAGGGTATCCTGCACCTTTATGTTGTTACGCTGAGGAAGTGTGCTCTGTGCCAATGGGCAGCAAACAGCTAGGAGGAGCTGGTGGGAGGAGGAGCCCAGCAGGAGCCTGCAGTAGGGCCTCTCAGGTGGCAAACTCATTAGGACCTGGGCTGACAGGCCTGGGCTGGCTGGCGAAAGCCGTCAAACCCTTCCGGCTGCTTCTGGCCCCTCACACAGCCTCATGTACAAATCACAGCGGGTCTGGGCAGCAGACACTGAAAATATCAGAATGTAAAAGGGGGTGTGTGGGAGACAGCAGCGAGGTCTGCAGCAGCTGCAAAGCGGCCAGGAAGAGCCGTGCACTGGGAGGGAGGAGGGCGGGGGAACCACAGGTGGGCGCAGCAGAGGAGAAGCCCTACGGCAAGCAGAGAAGCTCCAGGTGGCCTTCGAGGGCGACCAGAACCTGGGAGGTGGCTGCTTCCATCTGAACGTCGTTTGGTTCACTTCCAGCTGTGTGCTGCACACAGGTGTCCATTGGAAAGCCACCTTTGTAGCTGGATGCACCAAAATGCAAATCACAGGTCGTGATTTGGGGCAATGACAAAAGTCTCTGAACCTCAGCTTCGTCCTGTGCCATATAAGGCAGGGTAGGACACAGTGCTGTAAAATGAGATCACTGCACAGGCAGAAGATGCTAGAGGTGGGAGCCAGCTGGGACCACTTGGGGTCCACGGGCAGAGACCCAACGGCATGCAGCAGCAACCCACAAGCCCATTTTCTCTTGAGGCCATAGACAAAACAGGTTGGAACACAAAATGTGGAGTAGTTGATGAGAAATGACACAAGGAAGAGAGCAAGAAGAGGGCTCGGGAGGACACAGGAGGTGGAAGAGTGCGCCTGAAATGGGGGAGAGGCCAGGTGCGTGTGTCTGGGGCAGGAGAGCCGGCTGCTGGAGAGCATGGAGCAGGCAGGAGGCGCACGGCGAGCCGGCCAAGCGAGAAGCACAAGAGCTGGCAGAGCCGGGAGCTCTTCCGCACTGGAGGGGTGGGGTGGGGTGGTGATGGGGCCCACTGAAGCCCTTCCTAGCCCTAAGGGGAGTCCTCCCCACAGAGTCCGCGTCAGAAGAATGCCCTGGCTGCTGCCATCTGTCACAACCCTGTGTGTGAAGAGCACTTGAAGCAGGGCGGGGTCCAGGATGGATGGAGCAGCAGGCGCCCATCCAAAGAGCAGCCTCCAGCTGCTGGCTGGAGGGACCAGGTCGAGGACACTGCCGCACTGCCCTTTGAACATAGCCCACTCAGGACTCACCCTTTCTTAGCATAATTCATTTACTGAATTATTTTAAAATCTATTAATAAATTTAAAGAAAACTCCTGTGAGCAGACAAGTCCACACTTGGTTTGTGATACATTGCTATTTTCTCTAATCTCTTCATAAACTTAAGGTACCGAAACGTTGGGTTCGCTTCTGTCAGCCTCGCGCGCTCTGTGTGGCTACATCAGCAGGTCGCGCTCCAGAAGGGGTGGACAGACTCGCCCGCGACATGTGGAGAAGCACTGTGTGCACGGAGGGACCCTGGAGGTGGCTGGTGGCACAGAGTGAGCTGCGAGAGGTGCATACGCACTGCTGGCAGAGCCACAAACGGAGGGAGTGACCGCAGGAAGCCCAGAGCCCAGGAGAGGCCGGCAAGAGCCAGGAAGACAGCTCGGCAGCTTAAGCGTCTGCCTGGACAGGGGTGCTAGCCTAAGAGGGAGAGATGCGGTCAGGAGGGGAAGGGGACTCGAGCCTAGGAAGCTGCGCAGCTGCACCAGCCTTCTATCTAGTTCATTTCTTCCAAAATGCACAACATGAAAAAACGGGCTGGCCAGATTGTTCAGTGGACTAACATGCCCACTTAGGCAGGCTCAGGGACCGAGGATTGATCCCCTTACCATGAGCCATCAGCCCCATCCCTGGGGGCATGCTAAGACAGCAACTGAGACTGGGAGAGGTGGCCCATGCCAGAAATCCCAGCACTTGGAAGGCTGAAAACAGGAGGATCACTCCGAGTCTGATTTGTGTAGTGAGACCCTGTGGACCTTATACTAAAATATGTTTAAAAAATGAAAAAAAAAATACTACTGAACATTACCACTGTACTGGAGCGAACTTCACCTCTCATTTGATTTTCACCGGCTGGTCTTTAGGCGCTGGGTGTTTCATCTCCAACTGTGGCTCCGTGCTGTTCCAAGGTGAGGACTGGCAGCCAGCCCTGCCTCCTGGCTCCCTCCTCTTGGGGGTCATTCTCATACTGTGAGTAGAGTTACAGCCTGCACACCTACTCTTTGGGGCAACCTTTTTTGAGAAAATAAACACACTCAGGAATAGGACGAGCTCAAAGTACCACAGCTCCATAACACAAAGAACAATTTTAATTTTAAAAGGGCTTCATAAAGAAATCATGGCTTACATAGAACAAAAACTCCACGAGCAAGGCGATTCAGTTATGTGTTGCACACTGCCTAGAGGAAAAGCTCCCAAAGGTAAAATATGCTCTTGAGAATAAAAAGAGTGAGACCAATGAATGCCTTATTTAGCTCTGCATTTCAGACCTAGGGCCAGAAGGAGACAGCCGCGGGTGGGACAGACGCGCTGCCGACGTAAGCAAAGCACCATGCAAGACCCAACCCTTTGCTTCCTTCTGTAGACCGGAGCTATCTCATACAATATAAGCATACAATATAAGTCATGAAATAGCGCCACATGTGTAATTTTAGAAAGATCCTACTGACTACTTTTCAAAAGTGAAAAACATAAACAGTGACAGTGCTTTGACATATTCTGTTTAATCCTGTGCAGTTAAAATATCATCCATTTCAGCCTGGGTATCAGCCACATTCAAGGGCTCAGCTGCCGCCTGAGGTTGGCAGCCACCAGACACACAGAACCAGCGTAGACAGCACTTTCGTCTCTATGGAGATTCAGTAAAAAATAAAAGGCAAAACCTGGTGTGAAATTGTCTCTAGGAGGGGGCATGTGGTAGGAACTCAGAAGAGAGGTAGTGTCCGGGAAAGTTTCTGAGCCGGCACCCTGACCTCTTCTGGCCAGTAGGGGGAGACACAGAGACAGGAAGGCAGAGAGCCAGCGCGAGACCAGGCCGGGCCAGCCTTGCAGAAAACGATGTCCGCACCACAGTAACTGTGGGGCGCAGCCAGGGACAGAAGAGCGCAGAGGGAAGCCCGGATCCTTAGGTGCCTCCTGCGCCAGGCTCTAGAACTGGGACTGCAGCCCGCGGGAGGGAGACAGGGTGGGACCGCCCCACTGGACTGGCTTCTGGCGCACAGCAACCTGGAGCACAAGCGTCCAGGCTGTGGCCTCTCAGGAGAGGACGCGCTGCCTGCTCTTTTCCGCCTTAGCTCCCTTGCTGAGTGCTTTTCTAAGAAAGGCAAGGGCTGCAAAGTGGGGTAACTACTTCTAAGCACTTCACCCAGCGTATTGACAGGAGAACGGTTCTGCATGTTAACTGAGGGGTTAAGGATGCGGACCGCTGAGATCTGTTGCTGGACTCTGAAGACAGGGTCGGCATGGACAGGGGGGCTCTGAGGCTCCTAGCTACCTCCTAGCCCCCTCTGTCTCACTTCCTGCAGTTTGGCTTCCGGACACTGGCAAGGTCCTGCTGGCTTAGAAACCTCTCAGCTGGGAGCAATCTCACCATGAGATAGCCAAGGCCGGGCGGCCTGGCCCTGTATGTAAGCAGTGGGTGAACCCTTCAGCTCGGAGGCTCGCAGTTCTTCAGCATTCGCTCCATTAGCTTTACTGCTCAAGTGGAGGGCCTGGCAAAGACAGGGGCCAGACTCGGCTGAGGAGAGGAAGCAGGGAGGAGACTTCGATAGGCTACGCTCATGGAAGAGCACTCCTACCACTGCGGTCCTCTGCCCTGGCCGAGCATGGAACTGGTCTGGAAACTTCTGAGTCATCATGGGGCCCCGGCTCTGTCCCAACCTGTTAAATGAGAACTTCTTGGTTAGAGCCTTGAGCCCCACTGCTTCTGTTTGGTTTAATTTTTGATTTTGTTTTCTGAAATCTCCTAGCTCGGGCTGGGGAAATAGCTCAGTAGAATAAGCACTTGCCTGGCAAGCACAAGGACCTGAGTTCAATCCCCAGTTCCATAAAAAAATAAAAATAACAATAAGTGAAAAGTGAAATCCCCTAGCTGTTCCCGATAAGTGGCCAGAGCTGACACAGTAGACCACAGACTCTGCACTGCACAGCATTTGTCTGACTTTGGCCCTTATTTCTCTTGGGGACCTTGAGAAGGGAGACGAGAGCAGCCAGCAGGACGTGGCCTCTGAAGCGGGAAGTCTTGGAAAGGAAGGCCACAGGACACGAGCCTCTCTGAAGAGACCTGGAGACGCACTCATCATTGGGACAGAAAGGATGAGCCCCTGGGTTGCCTGAGGTCAGGTCACAGTCGTGTTTGTTTTGGGTGAAATGCTGAGATAGAAAAGACAGGGCTGGTAGATGTTGAGTATTTGCTCGTTTGTTAGGGAGGACAAACACAGATTGGGAAAATTTTCATGCAAGTGACAAAGCAAATAATTATGGTGTCAGATCTTTAATTTTTTGATAGTTATTTGCTTTGATGCCAAAATGGTTATATTTATTGGTATAGTCCTGTCACTGGTGGAGCAGAGGTAGGAGTGCTATTCTTTATTTACAGTTAAGCAACATGACTGGAGACAGCAGAGATGAACGGAGTTGCCTGCAGCCACCCAGATGCCTACTGCCCAGCCCTGGACGAGAGCGCACCTCGTGCTTTCTGGCTTGGCCCTTTTAGCTTCCAAGGGCTCAGAGAGGCCTGCCTGTAACCCTGTCTCCCATCAGGCAACTGTAGAGGAGGCTGAGACTTCATACGCGCTACAGATTGTTCTTTGTGTTATTCTGACCAGCAGGCCCCATCTTTCCTGAAAAAGGTTACACGTGTTCCTGGCAAAAGGAATGCCTAAAAGAAAAACAAAGGCAGTCCACTCCCGGGACCTCGCTCTCTGCAGCTCCACTCATCCTGAGGACCAATGATGTGCCTTCCACACTGAGCACCAGAAATACCTCAGAAGCAGCCCTGCAGACATAAAGGCCTGGCAGCTGTGGAAGAACGGAGAGCCACCGCAGCTCAGTGCGGCAGCGAGGTGAGCCTCGGGCAGGCCCACGCCCTCCAGCTTATGCGCTCACTGGGCCTGAGCCCCGCAGTGACAGTGACTCCGACTGCAGCAGAAGAGCAAGCACAATCTAGACGAGCTGGGTCTCCCTGCCCTGTGTGGGCGGGCAGGTGGAGAGAGGCCAGCACCCTCCAGGAACCCTGGGAGAGGAGCCGGCAGGAAGAACAGCAGGGCCGCCCTCATCTCTCAACAACGCTCCACAGGGTCATGCCTCGCGGCCCCTCGGTGAAGGTCCCTGTGCCCAGTCGGGGACATTCTCAGGAAATGTCACCACAGCCAGTAAGGAGAAAAGCAGGGTACACTGAGCCCTGCAGAAGCTACGAAGTCTGATTCGCAGAGTTGACGCACAGCAGGTCTTGGCATCCAGAGTTCTGTGGGAAAACTGCAAAAGGGGCTCTAGCATGGCTTGGTGGGGACAGGGGAGGAGCCTGGAAAAGCTGGCCTGAGGCATCCCGACTATCTCAGCCCCATGCTCTTGAGGCCAGAAGAACGCAGCTACAAAACCAAACAGCTCCATGTATCACCTTCCCTGCCAGAGAACTCAAAGCGTGCAAGACCCAGCTCCTTGGCGACAGCTGTGTTTTGGGGCAGAAGACAGACCCTCGGGTGAGCATTTGGAACAAGGGGCTTTCAAGGCACAGGCATTTCCTAAGCTTCTAAAGCCCCACCCACCAGGTTACAGCAGGCACACACAGCTCAGTGTGCCGGTCTGGTAATATATGGGTCCAAATGCAGGGTCGGTCACCTCCTAGCTGAACCAAGCAGCGACCCTGGGCTTCTGCTTTATGTTCCTATGATGGTTAAGGCTTTAGGCATTTTGTCTTTTGGCTCACTCATTTCATGGACTCCTTCACCTGCTTCTTCAGGAGCACAGGCTGCCTGGGCAGGTCTGCCCAGGCTGGAGAGGAGCTGCGCATGGGCTCAGTCTCAGGCATGCCTGGATGAGCTGGACCCCCAACCTGGCCTTCAATGGCTGGGTGCTGGCGTAGGGTGTCCCCGGGGCCATGGTCCCATGTTCTTCATCCACAGATGGGCATCAAATACCCTTCTCCAAAATGCACCCAAAAGGCCTGCGCCTGCCCTGAGGTGCCAGTGCGCCACCTTCGCAGCCTCTCTTCCTGCTGCCACCTCCCTCCCTCTATAGACTTTCTGGCAAAGAGTGAGCTCACAGAGGCTCAAAGCACTGTGGGAGAGTTTCCACAGCTGCTCGGTGAGCCTGGCCCTCCCGGCAGCCTCAGCCAAGCACGGAGGGAGCAACAGTAATGAAACACCCAGTGCCAGTGTTTCACCCTTCACTGCTTCTCCAAAATGCTCACAGAAAAGTTCAGGTGATGCTTTTGGATGTGTGCTGCATGCGCAAGCGTGTGTGTGTGTGTGTGTGTGTGTGTGTGTGTATGTGTGTGTATGTCTGTATGTTGTATGTAGGCACACCTGCACAGGCCTGCTTCTGTGCAGGAAGCCAGCTTACTCTGAGCATACTATCCACAATGGCATGGTGGTAGATTACCTAGGAGAATGGCCTCACAGTTTTATAAACTATTTATTAGGCCCGTCCTGGAGAGTGACATCAATATGGCTGTCGCTGAAGCAAAGCAGAAGCTATAAAAATATCATCCATCCCAAACAAGATTTCTAATCAAACAAAGCTCCTTGCTGGCTGGGACAGGTTGTGTTCTGACACATAAGGACCCTTTCCATCTTTTAAAACAGACCATTAAAACACCAGAGCACTTTGGCTCACAGAAGTCTAAAGCAAAAAGGAGGGGGGCGAGAGCTCTTTTCTCCAGAGGCAATAATGCCTTTGCAGCCACTGGAAATGCTCATTGCAAGAGAGAGACGCTGGATTACCTTTTCACTGTGGCTTCACAATTTCTTTCCAACACCCAGAAAATCTCCTAAAGGTTCAAAATGTACCCTTCCTCCCTCCATCAATCTCCTTTTTCATTCCATGTATTACAGCGACTCGGCTGTGATCCTCTCGGTACTGTTGGGCAGTGTTTTTCCCCAGTAAATAAAACCATATGATGTCATACACTCTCCAGAATAGAAGTAATAATAATAATAACAAGGATAGCCTGAATGAGAATGGTATCAGCCCCGCGCGGTGCTTTCATTCCCCCAAGCCAGAGGAGGACAGGACGCAGGTCAACACACCGGCGCCTGCAATGCCTAACATTGCAGCCCCTGCCCTCCAAGTGGCTTTGGAATGGGTCTTGATAAACTGCATTCCGAATACCCTTGCATTTTCACCTTAGTACATCTGCTACCACGAGATAATATGTGAAGCCCAGGAAAAATGGGACTGGGCGAATGAGCTGCAGAGTTACATAAGGGAGCCAAGTCTCACCCTCACCACCTGGTCTACGGTTGTGGTTTCTCATCATGATTCTAGAAATCAATCTGCTACGAAAATTTGCACCTGATGATGCACTGGACTGGGCTAGGGGAGGGGGGTGTATACTGTGGTCCTGAGCAGCAAAAGAGAAAGGAAAGGTGGAGGGACAGCAGGGGTGACTGGTTCCACCCAGGGTTGTCCCACCATGACTAATGTGCTCTGTGAGGAAGTCTAAGGACAGAGGCCGGCACAGCTGAATGAGCCACAACCAGAGACCCCACCACCCACCCGAGGAAGACCACTCCCTCTCAGCTGTTCTGAGGTCCTCCTCAGGCGCCCAGACAGGGAAGGATGAGACAAACCAGAGCGAGGAGCCACGTAGGCACAGAAAAGCACAGGCAGACCACAGTTTCCCATTACACAGGGGCCACAAGGCTGTGGGGTGGGCAAGCAGAGGTGCCAGGTATGGTCCCCATTTACTCCTCGACAAAGCCTTTAGTTTTTCAACATCTGACATCAGGAAGTTGATAGTCTCAGAACCTCGTGAGCATTTAGGAAACCACTTGGTCCTTTTCCAAGGGCAAAGGTCTCAGCCTAGGCCTGAGCCTGAGGCCCATAGGTCATCCTGAGAGATTCGGGCCTCTTCATGCCATAAATAAAGCCTGGCTACTCGGTGATAAATAACGAAATGTGTTGGATATATCCTCCCCACCTCAGCCCTGTGCACCCCATGGAAAACCAAACAGATAAACTGTAAGGAGTGAAGCGCAAAGGGCAGGCTCAGAGCTGCTGCATCAGCACTGCTAATTATGCTAGTCTGGGCGGGTCCCCATGTGCCCCCAGCACCGTGGGAAAGAGGGAGGGTGCAGCTGCAGGTTTCTAGCTATAAGGAAGCCCATGTGGTAAACCCAGCAGCACCAGGTCCCCACTAGCCAGTCCATAAGAAGTCTTGGCTGAAGAACAGGGTCACTGGGAGAGCTTCCTCCTTGTGCTCTAAAAAAGCCCAAAAAGGAAAGAGAAAACTCATCCAGATGGCTTATGAGGGAGAAAAATCCGGGAACGGTCTTTGAAACTTCTCTCAGCACAGCTGGATTTGCTGCATGAGAGGAGTGAGGGAAATCTCAGACAGAGATGCTAACAGTGAAAACGATGGGAGTTATTGAGAACCAGCAGAAACAAGCGCAGCCTCCTGAGAGAGCAAAGCTGTCACCTCGGGTCTGCAGGCCCCTGGAGGGGCTGGCATCAGTGGCAGCAACAAGCCTTGTGGCTCTGCAGAAGCAGACGGGGACACGCTGACACATCTGCTGGGATGCCGATCGCACCCAAATCCTGAGCCACACCAGGGTGAGGCCTGCCTTTCTCCCACCTTTACCTGAGTGCCCCCTCTTCCTGCGGGCCCCTCCTCACCATGGGAGATGACCCTAACTAGAGGGAACTCTCATCCTCCTGCATATCCACACTAGAACAACCCAGCACGTAGCAACATGCTATGGCTGCTTCCTTGCTCTACTGACATAGACCAGACCCGAGACACAAGACATGGCACTTCACACAGGATGAAAAATTAGATATGAACAAAAGTGACCGAGTGGCTTCCGGAACTGTGAGCCATCATCCCAAACCCCAAAGAAGATTTCCAAGCATGGCTTGTGAGGGCCAATTGTGGACACCCAGGGGCCAAGGCTTTGCAAACAGGAAGTTCCAAGCCCAACTTCCTCCACAGGAGGGATACTTTAATAAAGCCATCCACGAAGTCACCAGAATAAAAAACAATTAGTTGACAAATGGGTTCAAAGGTCTCTTCTTTGTAGGACAAATGTTGCCTAAGGATTTATGCAGGGAAATGTATAAAATTGCTTCATTTGTCACAGAGCTGAAACTGGACATTCCAAGGAAATGACAGAAAACTAAGCCAGGCATGCTTGCAAAATCAAGGAAAGGCTGAAATCCCAGAGTCTGAACAGGTCTGAACTTTAACGAACAGAGTTCAGACAGGTAGAACCTGAAAATACAGGAAGTGATGACCTCCTGTCTTAAAGTTTATGACACTGAGCATGTCAAAGAATTAGAATCAAGCAAAAGAGATCGCCTCCTGTCTTTGGTGGAGAGCGATGCAGGCTTAGAGCAGTCTCGATGCAACGATGTCAGTCTAGGCTTTCGTTGTCTTTGGGCTACTTTAAAACTCTGAAAATTGAATGCCGGGCGTGGTGGCGCACGCCTGTAAACCTAGCACTCGGGAGGCTGAGGCAGGAGGATTGGTGCGAGTTCGAGACCAACCTGGGCTACAAAAGTGAGCTCAAGGCCAGCCTGAGCTGCATAGCGAGACCCTGTCTCAAAAAGACAAAAATAAAGAAATAAATAAATAAAATAAAATAAAACTCTGAAAATTGCAGATAATTGATAACAAGGCCAAGTAGTTTTGTTTATAGACATAGGAGTAAACTGCATCCAGTTCAGAGTTGGTCGGCTTCCCTGGCTCCTGGAAGAGCTCGGCTTTGGCTCACTCACAGCTGGGTGTCAGCGCCCCTCAAGTCCACACGCTTACTTCTGTGACTTGCATTTTGAGCCTTCAGAGGATCTGAGTAATGGCCTTTTAATAATAAGTTAACTAAAACGTTAAAGGCCTGCTCATTTTCCGTGTGCGTGGGAAGCATGGCTCTGCCCTTTTTGAGCTGCACTTGGAGCCAGTGAGCAGAGGTGTCCTGTTAGGCACCTGTTACAGATACCATCCTGCAAGTACTGCACGGGACTTGAAGAACCGTCAGCAAGTCATGCAGAACTGGGACAGTGGCACAAGGCCAGGCTCTCTGCTTGACCCAGAGCAGGACGTTTCCTGTAGCCACGCCTGGTTCATGTTTCCCTCGGGGTGTGTGTGTGTGCGTGTGTGCTTTTTGAGCAGAACACTGACCATTGCTATGGTCAATCTGCACAGCACGAGGGCTGAGGTCTGTGCTGAGGTGTTTCCTGTGTTGCTGCAGTGGTCTGCAGTGCCTGTCCACACTTGTCTAGCCACAGTTGGCCTTCACAACCTCTTTGGGGGCTGAGGTGAGGGTCCCATTCTAGACAGCACTCTACAGACAGCATTTACACTAAGGACTCGGGCTGTACACTGGACAGCACTGGCCCACAGTTGCTTTCACCAGACACTGTCTCAGAGCTCCAAAGAACATACCATTTCCGCCTAGAGCAGCACTATCCAGGTCTCTCTACATTTTTATTTTCCTGATGTTTCAACAGTTGTTTCAACCATGCATACAAAGCAGAGTTTTATATATACTATATAATATGCCACACAAACACATAGACAGATGTATAAGCATTCTGAGCTCCATAATCTAAGATATTGATTGACCTCGAAGGTCTAACCATAGACTCCAGTATTACACACCAAAGTATTTAATATCAACTTGTATTAAAACAAAACATACTTAGGCCAAGTTCCTTTGTGTAAAAAAGGCCAACAACCCCAGGATTGTATGTGTAGAAATTCAATTTTTGCAGTGCATAAAAACATATTGTGAAGCACATCGGTCGAGACAGAAAATACGAGAACCCACAAAGGAGCTGGGGCACAGAGGTACACACCAGATGGGCGCTCAGTTCCCGGGGGTTCTCGGGGCTCCAGCACTCACACTCCCTCCCCAGCAACGGGTGCCAAGCCGTCCGCTGGATGCCCATACCTTCACGCACCCGAATGTCTGCAGGAGCCGGTCAAGACCTGAGCACTGGGCAGGACGGGCGATAACTGGATAACACGTCTTCCAGCAGGACCGAGAACGGAGAGGCCTCCGAGCTCCCTCCCGAAGAAGCCAAAACAATAACCAAGCACCACTTACCTATGGAAAGACAAAAGGGGAGAAAGGCAGGGTTAGGATTTGCCACCACCACACCGCATCCCGGGGAGATCATCTGTTCTCAATAAAGGATGCATAATGCAATCCAGGTCGTCCGCAAGCTCCCGGGAGCCCAGACTTTCCACATATCCAAGTGGTCAGTTGAGAAAGTGGCGCACAGTGGCAAAGGCCGGGCCTCCCACGGCTTGTGTCCTCTCATGTTCTGGTGTTCCTATGTAGGACCTGTTAACTGCGAGAATGCCAGCCCAGGAACAAGCAGTTAGTGGGGCAGTCTGTGACGTGCTAAGGAAGGCAGAAAGGATGCGTATGGCCCAGCGCCTTAATGGTTATGAAGGTTCTGTCGCTCTGTGGTTCAGATGCTGAGAAGATTGAACTAATAAAAAAGAAATGAGAGAACTCTCATTGCAGATTACACGGTATTTATTCCAAAATCTGTTCATTATAGAAATTTGCAAGACAAATGGCTTTTTAGTAGGGAATGGCAGCATCTCCTTCCTGGTAAGTGCATAATGAGCACCCAATTTGTCTGGAGCACAGTCTTGCCTTTTTTGCAAATAGGCCTGGCTCTAAATCCTAGTGAAATTCCTGAAAATATTCATTAAGAGGTCAGCAGAACAAGTAGAATTCATAGCACTCTACAGAGCGCCTCAAAGGACTTCATAGAC